>CM055188.1:13755996-13908496 GCA_029224185.1 Karalla daura
AGATAGATAGATAGATGGGGCATTCGACCAGTTTCCATTGCCGGTGGTGCGGGTGGCATGCTCTCCACGTCTCCCTTCCACCCCCTGTGGAGTGCTGAGAGAGGGAGACAAGGGAGAGAGAAAGAGAGATAGATGGTGTCTGAAAAAAAAGGGTGAGTGGGTGGGTGAGAGTGAGGGAGAGAGAGAGAGAGATTCCCTGGGTGAGAGAGAAAGAGAGGGAATGGGAAAGTGTGAGAAAGAGAAAAAGAGAGAGAGAGAGGGAAGGAGAGAGACAGACAGAGAGAGAGTGTGAGGGTGAGTGAGTAAGGTCGAGGGGGAGACGGTGAAGAGAAGATGAGGACGGTAGTGGAGAGAGGTACATAGATGAATGGGATGGACAATCACAGGCGGACGGAGGCATCCAGGCAGAACCTGGTACTAAAGGATGAATACAAAATTCAAATGCACTGCAAGTACAACACTGCAGTCCAAATATGTTAATTAGCACTTAGCTTAGGGATGGCTTAAACCCAAATTTGTAAAGTGAGGTGTTCAGTGAACATCCGATCTACCCTGGTACATCCCTGGTACCCTGGTAGAAAATAAATAATAAATAAATAAATGTGTTTGATCCATGAGGAGAGTGAGCATGCTAAACTACAACAACTCTTGCAGGCATCAATATTTCACAGTCTGGGGTGTTTCTAGACACCCTGGGGGCCCCAGACAAGAGAGACCGTGGGGATAAATCAATTTTAAGAAAGAAAAACACTTATCTGCAAAGAGCAGTCTAATAAAGTTGTCATTGACCAACACAGAGTGCCAATGACTGAGTGTGGCCCATTAGTCTCTGCAGTTGCTCCCAAACCCTCTAGCGCTTTAGTTTAAAATATGAAGGGGGAGGACTTAAGAGTACTGCTTGGTTGGTGAGAGCGAGCATTCAACCTATCATGTGTGGTGAAGTTGACAGACAGAGGCTTCTACCAATGACCCAATAACTCAAACACTATTATTAGACATTATTAGAAAAAAGCAGCTGGATTGTAGCAAAAACCAAGCTCATTGCAACCATTTACAACCTAACATGAATACCAAAATACGAAGCAAGCAAGCCGCTAGTGTGGGGCCCCATTATTGAAGTTCCCATCGTGTCATTACAATGTGTTGAAGGGCTTCAGGTTTTGTGGTTGGTTTGGGCCAATATCAGACGTACCTCACAGCAACAGGTCCTTATTCGGGGGATTCCCGACACATTGCCATTTTGATGTCTAAAATAGTTAAACTGTATTGTCACTTATATAGACTGATGTCAGCCATGTCTTGGGTACCACATCCAGCTAAGGGCTTGAGAAAACTCTTAAAGGAGACATCTAAGCTGGTTTGGGCATCTGGTAGATGGTAACTATGGTTCTCATATACAGCCTATATAGTTTTGACCAATCAAAGAGCTTTTACCTCCCTGTACCCTTACCCATTCACACACATCCTCACAATGATGATACAGCATCAGGGGCAGTTTCAACTTCAATACCTTACCTAAGGAAACTTCAAGGTGTTGACTGCAGCAGGCTGGAATCATACAACCGACCTTTTGATCCATGACTGCACTTCCTTCTTGAACCATCTTTATACTGACCTGGTTCCAGAAAATGAGAATGGTCTCAAAGCACTCCCACCCACAAAATGAATTGCCACTGTGGCCTGCTCATCAGGGAATGGTTCACTAGCCATCCAAGGATGCTCATGGAGCTACTACAGTACCACCAGACTCTCCTTTCCTCAATCAGATTGAGGATTTCTTTTTCCGCTTGGAGGTGGACAGAGGTCCCTCCAGTCTTGATGCTGTGTTTGAGGACTTCTCAGTGGATACTGTGTGTGAGGACATCACAGGGGATCACTGTAGGGGATGGTATATCCTGGAATATCCACTGCTATGTTGACGAAAATCGATAGCAGATGTATAGAGGATGAGGATGGTGGCCAGGAGACTGTAGTTGTGAGACTCTAGTGACAGTACTGTAGGCTAATCGTTTTTTTGTGGATTATGTTTATTTTGCATACATATGATATAGTATGAAAAAAAATACATATATATATATAAATACATAGATAGAATATAGTACAGAATGCTGTATGCATTTCCTTTCGACATCTATTCTATTCTATATCTATTCTTCTTCCATGCCTCTACAGAGATGCATGGAAGTTATTTTATGTGTGAATAAAAATAGTTTCCTCTACAGTATGAGTGCAGTGTGTGAGTGATGTCAAACTTTCGAGGCTGCTCTTACTGTGAAATCCTTAATTTTCAGTTTTATACATAATAGCATTCTCTTAACTAGACCTCTGCCATAGTGACAAAACATCTAAGCATTTTAACTTGCAATGTTTACACAATGCAAAAGGAATGATGCATTTTGGGGGCACTGACTGTTTATATGAAAAAGGAATCTGGTATTGAAGGACGTGTGAACAGTCTTGGGAGCGATACAAGCTTTTGTTAGTGAGCTGTAATGTTGGGTAGAACTGCAAGACTGTTTGGCCAAATGATCTTAAAGTTTTAAGAATGTCATTTCTGTTTCAAGACATGAGCCAAACTAATGGAGATGGGACAATGGGAACCGAGTCGTGTTTGTTTGGGGAGCCGTTCTCTTTTTCTCTCTCTGTTAAGGAGAGAGAAATGAGTATAAGTGGTAAGTTTCGCATACTAGTAAGACAATGGTTTCTCTGGGAGTGATAAGTGGAGCTCAGCGATGGTAATGTCAAAAATGGACTGCAGAAAGTGATAAACATTCATTAAAAAAAATAACTGCCACTCGTCACATTTTAAAACATCCAATCTTGTCCGATTGTTTGAGAAATCTACATATTAACAACAATTCAATACTGACTGAGGAGGGGTGAAACAAGTTAACTTTTCCCTAGAGTCCCTGGGAAATAAAATTGTTCACTTCCATTATTTATTCAAAACAACAACTCCCACTGAATACGAACTCTCTAACACCCTTGTGTAAGACATGAGAAAAACATTTTAAAAAATTATGCTGTGTAGTAAATACAAAGTAATATGCACGTTAACTGTAACTTCTTTTTTGGTGTGAAATATTTCAGAACCTCTTGCCCTCTTTCCTTTTCAACGTTGACCTTGATCCTCCAAAAACGGTGCAGAGGGTTAATGGCTAGGACAAATCATGAGGGGTGGTGGTGTTTTTGCATTTTTGCATTTTTTGTGTTTTTGCAATAGGCAAGTTCCTTTTTTCTTGTAAACTCAGCTTTGCAAAGCCTGTTTTTGTTTTGTTTTGTTTTCCCTTTTTTGTATATATTGTAAATATTATATGTTGAAATTTTTTCTATTTTTCACCTCAGGTTTTGGGGGATTTTTATCACTCTTGTATTTTTTCTCTGGCTCACTGTTTTTCACTGGGTGGTCACAAATAAAAGAGAAAACACACCTCCTGCTGTATGTGTGTCTACACCAAACAGCCCATGACACTCTACTCCTTAACATATGTATGATTTAATCAATTAACCATACATTCAGGGCTTCTTCCACTTTCCACTGATTGACTATGAAATTGGCCAGCTTCATGGTGGCGAGGCTACGGTCCGGAAGGATTCTCCTCGTCCCAGAACTCGCACCAAACTGCTTCTGCCCTTTAACTGTGAAGCTGTCCTCCTTATTTTCTATCATTATCTTCACACTGAGACTCCAGCACTGAGGTGCTAGCCATGGTTGGTATATCTTAGCTCTTCTGTGAGCACATCTTCCTGACTGGACGCAGGAAGACGTCCAGTAGCACAATAACACTGCACACTGTACTGTTACTGTGGGCTTTTGAGTGTATTATAACACAACAGGAAGACTCAGAAAACAACAATATAGCACTGAAAATGCGTCAGATGAAGGCCACTGTAAACAAATGTAAAACTCTTTATCATGTCAGAGCTCTCTCTCAACTTCTCCTCAAGTGTGCTAATGAAGGCCAGAGAGCTGCCTGCTCTTCATCACCAGTGTGTGGGTGGCTCAGGAGAATAAGAGCAAATAAATAAATAAATAAATAAATACAATGTTTTATGTAATTTACTTATGAAATCACCATGGCAACAGCCCTTCATTGAGTTTTCCATGGGTCTATAACATTATCTGATCAGTCAAACAGATTCTGCTCGGATGAACTCTGTCTCATCAGTTTTACAATAATGCTGCAGGACTCAGGGTGCTGCTTGCAGAGGATTTTGCATTACAAATTTCATTCGATCTGCTATCGCCCTGTGTATGCTAGGATTGGCTCCAGCAGACCCCTGTGACACCACTGAAGTGGGTTAAGAAAATTAATCGATAGATGGATGGACACACCATAATGTGTAAGGATGTATAATTAAAATAAGCTGAAAGAAAAAATCATATTTAATCATTTTGGTGCAGTGTTTGAATGTGGAAATGTAACTTTTAATGTGATTTTATGAAACACTTTTAAATGTTTCATTTTGTTAACGACAAATATTTTGCCCAAAAACTGTTAAATTTGCCAATCGTATAACCAATAATGTTAGTACTGTAAGTGTTGTTGAACATAATGGAAGAACTATTCATGCCAAAAAATAATTTGTTGTTACTGAAACAAAATATTTGTTGAATTAACACTGACATTGTGTGGGTGATCCAGTGGTCAAATTCAGTCCATTTAATGGAGACCAATTCTTTAATTACAAACTTATCACAGAAAACTCAGCAGAAAACTCTTTATTTCCATGTCATTGTTCAGATGTGTTGCACCTTGTTCCTCTTGTGTAGTCAACAGTTCAGATCTGCTCAGCCTGTTGGCTGAGTATTAGTTTTATCTAGTTTTAATCCAACAGCTGACTTAAAACAACTGGTAGTTGAATGTAGGGGTTGGAAAGAGCACATGAAAAACAGGAAAAGATGTAGACTTTCCATAGTTAAATATTGTAAATGTAACAATGTAACATGCTACATACACATAGGTGTATTTGAGGCTGTGTTTGATGGCTGACATACAATATGTGATTGACAGGTACCTGGCACTTTGCTCTCCAAGTGAAAGACGTATGCTTTGTCAGCTCTGTCTGCCTGAAGGCAGGTCTAATCAGCTGTCACCTGATTGTGTGTGGGCATCTGTTGTGCTCAGCATCCAATGAATGAGGCTGTTAGTTATTTCTGAAACTGAAGTATTAATCTGAAGTCCTTTCCCACCTATAGTGTAAATGTGGGGGCTCGTAATCACTTATCTGTCCTCCAGCTGTGCTGAAAAGTTATTAAACAGGGTCTTCAGATAATTGATTGTTAAAAAGGAATTGTCACTAAGAGTGAACAGCATTCATCTACCAATGACAGTGATAGCTTGCTTGACAGTGCTCCCATGGACAGTGGAAGAAGTCCTGACATATTCATTTTGTCATATGTTCAAGATACATATTAAAGCTGCAGTGCAGCAATTGGTTGGGCCTGGGCAACTTAAGGCAAAATGAAAGTTCAAAAGACATATAGTTGATTTGTTATAAATGATGTGGCAAATAAAGTATGTGGCAATCACACCACGACTGCTGTCCTGCGTTTCCAGTTGAGGACATCTGGCCTGGGACAGAACCTTTTTGAAGAGTTTGGACAGATTTCTCACATGGAAAGGTTACACAATCCACAGCCCTCAACAGCAAAAACCATCCTCTACCTCATTGAGCTAATTGGCAGCTTAGGCTGCCTGGCACCTAACAAGGGTTGAGTGAGTGAGTGAGTGCCATGAGCTCCTCAGTTCTCACTAAACTGAGTGTGATTTAATGTTTCAGGCTCTGACCCCCACCCCAATAGTATTAATCTGCTCTCTTCATCCATTTCTAGAGAGTGTATGGGTGCTTCATCCTTGTGTGTCTGCTGTCTAAAGCCACACATCGCTTGCTCTGCCTTTACATGCCCATCTGTGAGTGTGTGTGTGTGTGTGCGCGTGTGTGAGCATGTGTGTGCGTGTGTGAGCGTGTGTGTGTGTGTGTGTGTGTGTGTGTGAGCCCATGCAGCTGACCCTGTGTAAGATCGATGTGAGGTGTTGAAGAGCACTTTCTCCTCTCCGTAGGGGAGTGGACCTTACATACAATAAGCCTGTATATTTCAGCACTCTGTCTCTCACACACTGTGTAACTGTTTCTGCTTATCTCCCAGCATGCATCTGTCTTTCTTCTCACTGCTTCTAGCTCAGTGTATGTGTGTGTATGTGTGTGTGTGTGTGTGTGTGTGTCTGTGTGTGTGTGTGTGTGTGTGTGTCCTGCTGCAGCTCTGTGGCTCTGGATACTGATGTCTCCATCTTGTGTGTAACTACGCTTGTGTATCCCATGTGCGTGTCATGATGCTGATCTATATACAGTAGGCCTATCTTAGACTGTGTCTGTCATACAATATAGTATATGTTTCCTGTCCATTCTAGTGTCACTAGAACAAGAAGTGTTTGAAGCCACTGTGTTTCCTCTGCCAGAGTTCAACTGAGAGCCAAAGGCACAGAAAGATGTGACATAAAACTCATGTAAAGCATAAGTGCCATTATATTAACAGAGTGTTCCTAGGTCTTAACGAACTGAAATGTTATACCTCACTTTAAATCTTTAATATGAGGCAGTTCAAATTTAGCCTATGTGCTGTGACTTTGTATGTGTGTGTATATGTGTGTGTTTATATGTGTGTGTGTACGTATGTGTGTGTGCCCATGTGTGTGAGCGAAGTGAGTGTGAAGTGAAATCATTATGTATAAACATAATTAAACATCATGTCCACAGCCCCCAACCCTCCCCCACACCCACTCACCGCTCCTCTTCGTCGTCTGCGATCTAGCAATAATAAACAGATGAACCCTGAGGACTGAACAAACAAAACCCGAAACAACAACTCAACAAAGTTGCTCATTATGAAGACTTGCGTTGCTTCTGGTGATCATTAGTTGAGGGATTTTAATGCTGACTACAGTTTGGACAAACGTATCTGAGAAACTGTGAGTTGGCGCCGTAATGTTGATCAGCCTCTGAGATGAGTTGCAGGAACCATAGAGCACATTTGTTTACATCATCATGTTTAAGATACTTTGAAGCTGAAACATAAACAAAAATACTAATGGGAGGACATGAGATCTGAAGCCAGGGTACAAACAAATCAATGAGACAAACGATCAATTCAGTCTCATCCTCAATTAACTTATCAGATGGCAGTAGGACTGACTCACCTGACAACTGTTCAGTAAGATATGTTGTGGTTCATCAAAATTTCTGAGCTCTCTGGCAACTTGAAGACTCAAAGGTTATTGATTAATCAACAAGCAAACACTGATTTCAGCCTCTCTCTTTTTTCTAGCAGTGTGTAGTGAGGTTAGTGAGGTTAGTAGTGACTGGTGAGTCTGATTCACAACTACGTAACCACAGTAGAGATGCATTTTCCATTCAACTGGCACCTTGCACATGGTGTACTGTTTGTTTCGTATTTCATGTCACTATTCTCTACATACAGTAAATACTTGACCATGGAAGAACTTAAAATTGATAGCAATCTGGAACATATCAAAATTAAAAACAATCACAATTAAAATATCCATTATCAAAATTATCTCCCAGCTCGTCAGTGGAAATCACCACGTGTTATGCATGAACAGTTTTCACATCAGTTGCTAGCATTTGCCATAATTTCCAAAGCACATAAAGGCAGCATGTACATGAGGTTATTGAGGCAGAGATACTGTCTGCCTCACCTCATGTCTTTTTAGTGCCAACAAATTGATAAGTCATAAGCCTTAAGTCACAAAAGGCATGCTACAAGGAAGAGTGGCAGGCTGGAGATGACTCACTTGTGCTTCAATGGCTCCCTCGCCTTCCCTGCATTAACAAACGCCTTCTTCCACATACACACGCGCATACACACACAGACACAGACACACACACAGACACACACACACATAGACACTTCTCCTAGCTGTTTTGCACCAGCTTGTCCCTTTAATCTGTGACCTGCCTTCTCAAACTGTCTGTGTGTGAAAGGCTGCAGGAAGCCAAACAAAGAGACAAAGTCTCTACATCACAGAGACAAAAAGAAGTAGCCAACAGGGAGGAAGAGGAGCAAGAGGATCAGAAAAAGGGGGGGACAGAAGGGTGATAGGGAGAACGAGAGATGAAAGCACTCCTCTCTCCAGACAGGAGACTGGTGAGGAGAAACCTGGTAAGTAGGAGGAGAAGATGGGGAGAGGGAAAGAGGAAGGATTGGAGACAGATGGGTGGGAGGAGAAGGTGGAGAATGAAAGGGAAGAGGAGCATGACGACAAGAGGAAAACTGAGGGGATGATGAGAAGAAGAGGTGAGGATAGAGAGGAGGAGAAGTGGAGCGAAAAACAGCCATGGACAGATGGCAGGATAAAGAGAAAGCGATGAAGAGGAAGATAGATGAGAGGAAGATGAGAAGAAGGTCAAAGAGAAGAAATGTGAGAGGACTCAAACAAAACATGAGGAAGGGACCACAGGTGGATAAAGAGGAGGAATGAAGGACAGGGAAAACCAAAGCTAATGATGTGAGAGAGGAAGATGGAGATAGTAATGAGAGGAAGAGAAGAGAAACCGAAAGTGGGTTGAAAAATTGACAGAGAAAAAAGCAAATCCAAACACAATCTTTACTTGCTTTCAAGGACTTTGTCATGTATATCATCTCCTCAATAAGCAACCAACTCTGAGAATGAAAACATGCATACAAACACATACACAAAGTAAATGCCTCCCGGACCCGAGGCAGTATGAGGCCTTTTCTGACCCAACCTGTGAAGTCTAAGTTTGTGTGTGTGTGTGTGTGTGTGTGTGTGTGTGTGTGTGTGTGTGTGTGTGTGTGTGTGTGTGTGTGTGTGTGTGTGTGTGTGTGTGTGTGTGCACTGAAATCCATTCATTAAAATTACAACATTTTGGAGCTATGGTAGATGATGTGTGGAAAAAAATCGTATTTCATTTCTCAAAATCTTATTATTATGATTTTCTTTTCAACATAATTATGAATTTTGCTCACAGGCAAATAATTGTAGTCAAAACATCTTAAAATACCAATTTTCCACTTATGGAGCCACTGAATTATTAAAAAAGTTCCAGCATCTCCATGCTGTCTAGATGCAGTTTGTGTATTAATATCCCTGAACGTGTCGGGGATATTATGTTTTTGGCCTGACCACCGCCACCGCGTGTTTTTCATGTTAACGCGATGACTCCATTTGGAGTTGAATGTTGATATTTGGCAGACAGATTCTGAACTGATCAAATTTTCACGCATTTCGAATCCTTGTTTAGCCACAAGGTGCAGCACTTTGGTTGAAAAATTACATTTGTGCTTATATCTGCAGGCGGACTGATGTCAAACTTGATGCAAATGAAGCAACATGGATTGTTTGATCGTACCTCGGAGCATTCGGAGATATATCCATTGCATTTGGTGCCGAATGCATAGGTCTAGTGTCAGATGTTTGTCTTAATAACAGAATTTTTGACAGCAGATTGAAATCTGCCTTTACACATTAACAGCTGCTGTCTACGAGGTGACTGACTGGCTCAATCAGTTTGTGAAGCTACATGTGACTCCACTAACCAACTAGGTAGAGGATGGTTCTTTGTGTGGAAGGTTGTGGGTTTCAGCCCCATTTCTATGTGAAAAATCTGCCCAAACTTTTGCAAAAAGGTCCAGTCTCATGCCAGATGTCCTCAACTCAAAACACAAGACAGTAGTCCTGATGGTGGCGCTACAGCCACAGCAAACCTCCACATTTCAAATTCCCAAAAATGGGAGCGAATGGATGCACAGGCAATTTTATAATTTGTTGTTTGTCTCATCTTATTACGAGAACAACATAACTCCACTCTCCCTTTGCCTTAAATGTTGTAAATTATTATTTTGGGGATATTAATGTTGCAAACTCAGCTGCCCATTATTGTTTGACTCCACGATGTACAAACATATACTTTCATTAATAGCAGTCCATAAGTTTCTGTACATTAGCCACATACATATGTTCAAATTTTAATCAGCCAGTTATGTAGCTTTTAATTAACTACATTTTGCATTGCAGTGGCAATTAATCTTCCTGTTTAAAATGTAATGGAATTTTAATGACATTTTAGCTTAATTGCATTATGGAAAGCGTGAGAATGTGCAAATGTGTGTGTGTTCTTCTTTTGGGAATTTAAAGAGAGCAAGTTAATTTTCAGGCTTCTTGTCAGTCAACTTCATGGAGGTCAGCCTCAGGACATGTTTGAACCAGCTATTTTCTGTAACATTAGTTTTTGGACTGATAAAAGCATGTGACCAATCTGAGTGATGGAAAACTTGTCACTGTATAGACTTTAACTAATCAGGCTTGCACACTAAACTTAATCAGTTCCTTTGTCAGTCAGTTCCCCATCGCAGAAGAACTGGCCAATGAGTGACGAGTAATTAAATTCAGTGTGTTAAACTAACATACTGAACATAACATATGAAAGATAGAATCAACTGCCATTACTAATCTCCTAACTTTTAAGACTTAACATCTTCATGCTATGAAAATGTACATGTACATCTATTTCTCCTTTTAATTGTTTTTCAGAAAGATTTGGAGGTCACATGGAGGCAGATCTCTAAATTGGAATCATTCACCTGACAGTCAAGGTAAAGAGGATGTAGCTGGGAAATAATTCACACAAGTGCATGCAAACTCCTACAGCACTGCTCCTTCACTCGATCAGATCCATTATCCATATTCTTCACACATTTTTATTCAAACAATACCAGTTCACCTTGTTTTTGGCAGGGAATCCTGAGCACTCATACACGTCTATTCATCTATGCGGATCGGAGATGTCACTCAGTGGCATCCCTTAAATCCCTCTCTAGTTTTATCACAGAGCCATTCAGAGCCTGGTTGGAGAAACTATGAAGACTGGGCCCTTTACTCCAATGTTAAATCGCGTTCTTTGATCTCCATCTAAATAACACCGCTGGAGGAGATGAACAATGTGACAGGTAGTAAACCAACACTGCAAAGGTCAGGACACTGCAAGTCGTGGTTGCCCAATCTGAATCCTCTTTCCAGGTGCCTTTGAAAGAAACAGTAGCATATTATTTGTAAATGTTGGTCCTCGCTTCATGGTTTGTGTGTTACACCTAGTAGAAACAGTAGAGTGTGATGTAAAACTAACACCATGAAGAAATGTGGTGTATGTGGAGTATATCTAGTTGCGTAGAAGAGTAAAGTGTAAAGCGTAAAGTGTAGAGTAAGACTTAAAAGTATCCGCCTTTTTGGATGAGCAGATACATGAGTAACTGAGTACTGGATGAGAATGAAGTAAAGTAGAAAACAAATTTTAGAAGAAATTTTCAGTCTTACTCACCAGACACCAAAGAACAGCATAGCTGCCGATGGCTGCGTCCACAATGCACACAACACAATTATAACTTACAGCAGAGCTCGCTGTGATAACAGGATGGAAATTGACTTCTATTCTGGTCTAATCAGTTTTTCTGTGTGCTGTGTGATATTCAGACACCAGTGTTTTTTGCTGATCATGTGACTACGCTTTGATGCATTTGAGTGTGTATGTGTGTCTTTGCAGAAGTGGACTGATCGGATAGGTGTCTTTTGCCTGCATCTTCCTCATTCTGCATCAGATCCAGTAGCAGTGCTCAGCTGAGACACAGGCATAGTTGCTGTGTTTAATGAGCCTCAGCAGTTTGTCTGAGCTCAGAGGCAGTCTGAAAATTAACTGTGTGTTTTGCAATTGCTAACAGGAAGCACAGTGACTCAAAGCAGCGGCACTTAGGAAACAAGCAGATAAGTTTAGCAAGGCACCATCAAGTTGGAAGTCATACAGCTTGTAAAGCAATCCTCAGTGGGCATAAGAAAGCAACTGAAAGTTTAGATTGTGTTGTGTTTTATCATTACAAGCAGACATCAGGGCTGTTCAATATTCAGATAAAATTCATAGAAAATATTTTTATGTAGCAATATAAAATTATATCTCAGTGTGATGCGTGCATTCAGCACTCTGTACAAACAAATATAGCATGAATGACTTCAATGTATTCTATTCAAAAGAAATGAAATTTCTGAATTGCTTCTTTCGGTCATTCCAATTAAAATTTCAATCCTTATTATCCTACAGTGTGACTCCAATACATTTAAAATTACAATTCGTGATTTAAATAAAGACCAGTTTTTCTTTTCTAAATTATATGCAGCCCAAACAGAAAGATGGAGGAGATGAGGTTGGAGGCTCCCTCTGAGGGATTTATCAGTATCTGCCACTGTGGAGAGAAAATCGGCAAGCAACAGGGAGGTGTGTGTGTGTGTGTGTGTGTGTGTGTGTGTGTGTGTGTGTGTGTGTGTGTGTGTGTGTGTGTGTGTGTGTGTGTGTGTGTGTGTGTTTCTGTGTGGGAAAGGGGGGATACAGGGGCTGCCGCCTTTGCATGCAATTAATACCAATATCCACACATCCGTCAGACCGTTAAGCGGATCAACCCACACAATTTAGTGCTGAGATGAGGCGAGAAGCGCTGGTTTATGTGAAACAAATGATCTGGTTGTGTGACCACAGCTGCTATATTCTGGTATGTGAAAGAGGCAGCATATCAGAGATATCCTCTTGTTGCGATTAACACTATGTTTACATCAACAACAATATTCTTATATCAACTGGAATAAGACCATATTTTATATAGATAGACCAGCAGATTTTTATTAGCTTAGACCAAATACGTTTCTATAAGTAATAGGCATTGCATGGAATGACACACATGGAGAATTACAGTCTTACTTGTATTATGCAGACTTGTCAACACTTCAGTGTAAATGCTGTAGCTACTGCACAGCACTGGTCGGGGCTGGGATGTATCTTTGGCAAAAGTAGAGATCTACAAATCAACATATAGTTGATTTGTTGTGAATTTTCATAAGTTTTTAAATGTAGATGTTTGCTGTGGCACCACCATTAGGATATCTGTCTTCTGTTTCCAGTTGAGGACATCTGAAATGGGACTGGACCTTTTTAAAAAAGTTTGGCATGTTTCTCATATGGAAATGTTGCACAATCTTAGGCATGAACCCACAACTTTAAACACCAGGAACCTTCCTGTTCCTCACTCCAATACCAGATGTCTTTTTACAGCCTTGGAACTTTCATTTTGCCTAATAGAGATGGTGGAGGACACATTGCAAATGAATCTGACTTGAGATGCAAAACTCAGCTCATTGCACAGTCAAGCCTGTGTGTGGAGTGCTCGTTTTACTAACTGAGCTAAACTGTGCTGCACGACAGGGATATTTTTAGGGTAGTTAACCAAATGGGAGTGGAAGACGTACTTTTGTGTAAATAGGTTGGGAACCTTTCTGAAATGCAGTTGAATTGTTGCAAAAGGAAAAAAAACAAAACATAATGGCCCTTGTCGGCATGGTTTGTCTACCCTTTTATATTTCACTAGAACAAAGTCTAACCATTCAGCTTCAATTTTATTTCAATTGGAGGTTCATAACAACATTGTCTCAGGATGCTGTACATGAACAAAACAACATATACAGACCTCAACAAAGCTAAGCAGGACCCCCACTGGTTGCTAAGGAGAAGCTCATTACCATTTGAGTTCCAGTAGAAATGTGTATATGTATATGTGTGAAGTGTATATAAGTCTGTATATGTATCAGTAATATATATGAGATTGGTTGGGTCCAGTGGAGCCTCACAGAATATGACCACATTAGCAGCAGTAGGCGGAGGCAGGGCCACGGTGAGGGTCCAGGATCAAGCATAGCATGCATGAGATCTAGGAGGAGAGAAAGCATCAAGACTCTGGGATAAAGGGGTAAGCCGGTGTGGAGAGATATGATCTTTATTCCTAGTGTTTGTCAGAACATCTGCTATTTCCTGCAGAGTACTGAGGGGCTGTTTAGAGCATGCAGCTAATAAGGAGTAGCAGTAGACCAGCCTGGAAGTCACAGAACATGTACTAGCTTTATGTTGCATCTAGGGGGAATACATGTTTAATTTCTTTCAATGTCACAAAGGTGATACAGTAAGTGGTCCATGAGATAGGTTTCAGATGGGAGCTGAATGACAAGTCTTGGTCAAAACTTGAAAGCTACTTTGCAATAATATGACATTAGATATTAAATCTCTTCAGTGCTTTGGTCATAGAAGCAATACCTTTATCAGAATTTAAAAGAAGAAAGTTACAGGTCATCCAGGTTTTAATGTCACCAAGGCAGAATTGAAGTTAAATCTATTTTTCTGTCCATATTTGAACTTGATGTGGATGAAACCACTGAACTCATGGAAGAAACTGTAACACTGGAGTTTATCTCTTTTATTAGACAGGCACAATCTGAGCTTTCTTTCATCGTCAGCAGATTGTCTTTCACTGTTCTATCGTAATCTGAAGAATTGCAGAATTTTAAAATATCGAGCAGATCGTAACACACTCCCTGGCAGATGTTGTGCATCAGAGCTTTGGATTTAAGTCTTGAGACTATTAATTATTTCATGGCTGGTGAGACATTAGATAAGTTTGTTTTCATTGCACGGGGGCCTGCTACAATATGGGATCTTATGAATTTTTATCATAACTTTTCTCTGAAAAACACTGAATCTGTAACTCTCTGCACAACAACAGCTATGAGCATCTCTGCTTTTACAGTCTTTTGACCATGTGATTTTACAGTCCTTTGAGGACAATTTGTGAAATTGATTGATTTATTAAATCAGAACTGTTAAGTTTTTCTATTTTGAGATTTTTGAAGGTTCAATTACGGATGTGTGGTTGATGATGTAACTTCTGTTCAGAGTGTCAACACCCCCAGCCCACATGCAGGCATAACAATGGGAAATCAATGGTTGTTTGATGGAGAATGGATGAGAGGTCGCATCAGCAGAGCTATTGCTCCACCAGCTAAATGCTGCCTGGAATATCAAGTGCAACATGGAGGGGAGTGTGTGTGTGTGTGTGTATGTGTGTGTAGGAGGATGTAGAGAAGGAGTTTGTGATGACAGGGACAAGGAGGTAGCGCTGCAAAGCTGTCCCTCCACAAGAAAGAGGAGAAATGGAGAAGAGAGGCAACTGGCTGAGGAGGATAAAGTGAATGAGGAGCAAAGATCATCTCCCCCTCTGAGGAATTAATGTCTCCATGTCTCTCTCCACTGTTTGTCTTTCGGCGCATCTCGGTGGTAGGGGGGTGGGGGGTAGGGACGGGAAGACGCTGAGTGAGATTGCAGTGATCCCAGCGTGATACCATCTTTATAGCTCTCTCTCTCTCTCTCTCTCACTCTCTCTTTTCTCTACAAATAAAGAGGGAAGTTGGAGCTTAGGTGGTTGCTGGAATAGACCAGAAGATAAAGAGGAGCTAAGGAGAAGGCCAAAGGGGGGTTGGGGGGTGGTACATACATAGAGGTAGATAGTGAGGAGGAAAGTGAAGAGGGTGGAGACAGCGCGGAGATAAGGAGAATGAGATGGATGGTGAGGGAGGTGATGAAGGTCAGGAGAAGGGGAAAGCAGAGACTAGGCAGATAGAGGGTGCACAGAAGAGAAAAAGACAAAGATGAGCAGGTGTTAGAAAAAAGAACAGAGGGAGTGGAGGAAAAGAAGAGACTCAGGCTGAGTGAAGAGGGAGTAAGGGGGAGGGGCATGAGGAGAGGATGGAGAGGAGGAAACGTGTGGTAGAAACAGAGAAATCTAATGGAGTGCATATTGATGGAGAGGAGTCAAGACTAGAGGGGTGATGGCACTGAGGTGAGTGAGGTGAGAGGAAAAATGGCAGGTGATATTAGCTGGACTAAGGAGATGCCAGGTGAGCTGGGTGAGGTAACAAGCTGGGTGGCAGTTAAGATGACAAATAAAGAGTGTGAGACTGGCATGGTGGCTAAAACAGGAGCGTGACTGGCCAATTGTGTGAGGGTGATGCAGCTGCTGGGGCTGGGGTTATGGAGGTGTGTTTCTGAGAGGACCCAGCTGAATGCACAACATGTTTTGGTGGGTACGAGGATTGTTCAGCTGGAAGACAGAACGACTGCTGTCGACAGCAGCAACACCGAAGGGTGTGTGTGTCTGACTGCAGTGAGGTGTTGCACACCCAGATAACTGCCAGTCTGGAAAGAAAATTGTACCAAGAGAAGATGTTTAAATTGTTTCTGCTGCAGACAAAAAGACATGAAGGGCCTGGACCAACAGTAACACTTTCAACACATTTTATAACTCAGCCAGACACATACAAAAAAAAGAGCAAGATCAGAACTGACATTTTCAGAGAAAGAAAACAAAGGATCAAAGGGAGAAAGCTTGAGTTTCAATTTTGACTTTTGAGAGGAACAGCTTTCTAGAGAAAGTGGGATGAATTGCTGGGACTTCGAGAGTTTTTTACTGTACTTTTACTGTACTTTTACTGATCATCACCCTTTCATTTTAGTTCAGTTTAAAGGGTTTACAAAAGACCTTCTTAGTAAAAGATCAAAAAAAGTTTTACAAAGTTTTGTTTTGTTTTGTTTTTTTACTGGTTGTAGATCAGGGAAAGCCGATTTTTACTTGTTTGAGGCAGTAGATGGACTATAGTCCATCTTCAAGTTTTTTTAAGCAAGTGTGAGGGACTCTCATAGCTTTTCACCCTTTAAACAAATATTTTTTACATGCCTAGCGAAACATCCTGCCTAAACTAATTTTATCTGCAATTCATGGTTCAAGAAAGAGATTTCTATTTCTGCGGAAGCTAAGCTGGTAATTTATCTGTCCCAAAGATATAAAATGGAGGACAGAGCAGGTCAGGAAGCAGCCTCAGTCTGGTGCCGTAAAATTAGGTTCAGACGTTACAGCAAAATGACAAATGATGACAGCTTTGAAAACATTTGGTGTCCTAAAAAAATATTTTATGATCCTGGTGAGTCTATAGTTGTTTGCACTTTCATATTTAGATTCTGAAATGTACTCAGGAAAATTGCAAATTAAAGTTTATTAAAGTTTAAAAAAAATAAAAATAAATGTAATCCACTTCTTCTATTGTGCCTCCTTGTACAAGTAACAATTACCCAATTTCTTTAAGTGTCTGCTAAGTATGTTCACACTGTGTGTGTGTTAAATCATTCTAAATGGTACCACATCATGGTAGCAAACACAGAAATGGCCTCTCAGAGGGAGCTGAGATGTTATAGCTCCACCATGTTAGTGTTGCTGATGCACTACTCATCATCTGACATCACAGATAAAGTTTCACTTATCAAAATATGCCCTGCTTCCTTAAATCTCATTTTTTGATGTGAAGATGAAATGGGGCATCTGTGTAGAAACCTGAGCTGCATCATGTGGCTCAGCAATGTCTGAGCTGCCGATAATGGAACTGAAGCACTTCCTCTCCTCCTCCATCCGATCAGCGGTGATCACAGACTCCACCTGCGCCCTGCTGACGCTGCACTTACACTTGAGCCCACAACAGCTCTCTCAATAATTTACAACTTCACCTCCAATCTGAACGGGTTGAGGCCAAGCGGAAGCTTAGCCTAGCCAGCTCAGAGCGCCGCTGCCAGCATTTCAGTCTAGCGCTCACAGGTAACAGGGCTTCCCGCTGCAAGGTTTCCCAATTTTCCTCTTTTCCCAGCCGCTTTTCTTCTTGTTGTTGCTTTTTCTTTTGTTGGTCTTCCTTGTTTTCCTCTTCTCTCATCCACTTCGTTCAATGTTCATTACATTCCCCTGCAGCTTTGGACTGAATTCAAACACTGTAGATACACACACTTGATACACACTGGTGCCTGCACTGAACAGCCTGAAAACAACAAGTTTGCTTTCCATTCTTTGCCATCCTGCCTCTTTTTTAAGGTAAAAACTATAAATGTTCCATGACTGCTGCAGAGAAAATGAGGGCAACAGTCAGCACCTTCATGTGTTAACCGGTCAGCTGCCTGCGAGGCTTTATGGTGGAATACTGGAGTAACAATCATGTGGGCATGTAAGGTGAAAATTGCAAGCAGACATATTGACTTAACATCACATGCCACATTCACACATATACACACAATTACTTTCTACATGCTTCTGAAGCCAAAGTGAGCTAAACTTTGCAAGTATGTCTCTCTCTCTCTCAATAGCTCTCTCTGTATGACTCTGTGTTCAGTGCAGATAATTAAAAACACATTAACATAAGCCAAGGATGGAATTACAGCATTGCACAGGACAAATGCGGCTACACACACACACACACACACACACACACATACATACAAAGGGGATGGGCAGGGCCCCAAATCCTAGCAGACACTGATGTAATCAGTGACCTTTGGATGTGTCCACATTTACATTTACACACAAGGTCAGTGTGAATTCATTAGCACATTTAGATGTGAGGTGGGGGAAACAAAGATCGAGAAATGAGGCTAAGCTAAGAGAAAGACATGAAACATGAAACTCGTAATTCATCCATCTTCCCTTGGACCTTTGCAGGATTTGACTTTTTAATGAAAGTCAGATCAATTAGGTGGAGGTGAGATTACACTGGAAATCAGGATGAGTGTGTGCGTGTGTGCGTGTGTGTGTGTGTGTGTGTGTGTGTGACCCCATGAATCTGAAGCAGAAGCAACTGAGCTATGACCCAATATAATCCTTGCGGAGAAGCCAAAATGTATTTTGCAGTTATTCTTTGCTTAGTTTTTCACATCATTATGTTGTGAATGTAATTGCATTAACCCAGTGAGGGCCTCTGGTTATTTTCTCTAATTTTGGTGTTTGGTGGCAGGAGTTTGAAAGACAAAGGGAGCACATGGAGAACTAGAAGCCCTCATATTTTTTGTTGGCCGTCATTTCACCTCAACACCTGTTATTATTATATTATTATTATTATATATTAATATAATAATATCATTATAAATTCGCCTGTTATTATTTTCTGCTTTTTACTGTGACAGTTTTTTTTATTATGATAATCACTTTCAACAGATTATGGACCTTGTTCATTTTTGGATCATCAACAACAAGGCAAAGTTTTTCAGTGGCTGAAGTTTTGAAGGACAATTGCAACACCATGCTGTGTTGTTTCAGCTTTTATTGGATGTGCACATTGTGCACCTGAAGTTCTTTCCACTTTGTCATTCAATTAATTTCTTTCACTTTTGTCATTGATCAATTACCAGTGATCAACAATTGGGCCTGCTCTTGAAACTGAAGTGTATCTTGGACAGCATCTGACTCATACTGTTTCAGGAGGAACACCTTGAAAAGCTGACTCCTAGTGCAGGACTGATCTCAGCAGGAGGTACTTCCCGGCCAGCGGCTTGTATTTATTTATTTGTTTGTTTGTTTGTTTGTTCGTTTATTTTGAAGACCTCCAACTGCAATATTTAATTTCTTGCAGTGAGTGTTAGTAGGTTTGCTGCTGCTGTTACAATGCAATGGCTTGCTAAGGATCAATGAAGTTCTGTTTTATTCTGTTCTATCAGGTCTGTCGACCTGAAATTTCATCATGTGAGAGAATCTGAACAACATGTCCTCTGCCTGATAGGATTAGCAGTCGATGAAGAGATTTATGTTAGTGTGTCACAACTCTATTATCCGTCATTAACTTGTTGTATATTGTATGCAGTCATCAGAGGAAAAACAGAGAACATGACCACTGGTGACTTTAATTTGACATTTGTGTCCTGGGGTAGCAAAATAAAAGCTGTGGTTGGAGCTTTCTGCTGCTCAGCTAAGATGAGCATGCTTGTAAACATCACTGGTCTGATGTTCAGCGCATCACCAGGTCAACCTCCCACATCATGCTCTAACGAAACAATATTGCACACACATGAAATAAGCACATGCCTGCACTACACTGTGTACACTGCACCCAAACCCCACCAATGATGTTGCTGACACAGATGTCAATCTAAATGTTTTCACAAATTTTTCCTCAATTCTCCCCACTGGGCAAAATTTCATGCACAGGATCCATCCGTCCATCCATCTCTCATCTTACCTGCTTCATCTGCTCTCATGGAGTACACCCTGGACAGGTTGCCAGCCTGTATCAGGGTCCATCACACTATTCACTCTCATTCAAGTCTCCAATTGACCTTTATCCATGTTTTTGGACTGTTGGAGGAAACCCATGTGCACACAGGGACACATACAATCTCAACACAGAAATCACGAGCAGTAGCTGGGATGGAACCCACAAGTATCTTACTATGAGACAACTAACCACTGCTCCACTGCCTGGCCCAAAATACCTGCTAACCACTAGACCATATTTTTTGATAAATTAAAAACAGTGACAGTGGGATGCATTCAGACACACAATACAAGCAGTGCCAGAAATCTCGCATAAACATCAAAAGAAAGTTTTGAACAAATAGTCTACATGCCAAGAATATGTTTGATGAAACAGTTAAAAAATGAATAGGACAAGAACTATTTCTTTGATAATTAAGGTAGATTTAAAAGCAAGAATGTTTTTTCTGTCACTAAAGTCAGAAGGAAGTTTTTTGACTTGCAGAAGTCATGGGTTGAAATGCTAAGAGCAGGTGCTGCAGGACGGATGCTGTCGGACAGCTCTCAGCCACACAGTCGAGACTCACACTGAGCCAAGGGAAGCACAGGCGGCAGCAGTCTCTGGACCAATTTTATTGTTTGCTTAACTTTATCAGAGGAAATTAAAATTAATTACATTAGTACACAGCAGAGAAGTCGATGTCAAACACGAACAGTATTCCTCTGCCTCTTATTCAACACTGATGTCTGATCCTTTAATAACTCAGCTCATTGTTGCACCATCATTCGTCTTTGGAGTGGTGGGCCCATGACTGTGCCCGACCTGTCAGCTGTGATTTACCGCACCATTACAGTACCAGGGCATAAAACACAGTGCTGATAACAAATGCATGAAAAAAAAAATCTGCAGGTGTTCACAGTGGTGGCTCCGAGAGCTTCTCCAGGCAAAACATCAGACACAGCTCCTGAGATCATTCGATTTGATGCTTCCAATCTCTCACAATCCACACATCTCTCTTGCCGTCTTCTTCCTTTTTGATCTGACACAATTTCACTCTTCCCAGTACTTTGTCGTCTTTGCATTCTTCATTGTGTGTTTAAGAGGATACAGTTTTCAAAAGCAGATGGTCATATTGAGGCTGCTGTCAGAGTGAGAGACAGTAGAACCTCATTGAGGTGTCAGTCAGGTTGAGTCATCTGGTTGTCATGAGGATGAACCTGGATATAGCACATTCAGTCTTGCCTCCAATAATTAACATTAAAACATTGTAGCTGTCCTGCTGAGATTTTCTCTGGGGATTTTTGCACTATTACAATATTTATGAAAAAACTCCATTGCATAAATAACTCTTGTTATTGAAAGTGTGTTGCCTTAATGCAATATTATACATAAACATTTTGTCATTACAAAAAGTGAAGATAAATGTATTATAAACACACATCTTCATATATAATGACCACAACACAGGACCCAATGATGTTGAGTCTTTAATTTCAAAGGATATAACTGTGTCCATAGACTATAGTCTATAGTCTATGGACAGTCTATATAGACTATAGACATAGTCACATGATATAATACTATGCCATCAGGATAGTGTTTGAGTTCCTCTTTCATGAGATAGCAATGCAATTCTGTAAAGGGATAAAAGGTTAAACCTTTTTCATTTGTGTTAATTTGAGTGTATTAATTTCCATTCATCATTCAGAGGATGAGAGTTACAGCAGTCTGATTTTGCACAGTGAACGGCGCACAAGTTTCTGTTTCTCAACAAAGCTGATGACGATAATTCATTCATTAGTGACTGCTCCTCACAGTAATGACTGAACTTAATATTTTGGAAAATTCTCATTTCAGGTCTTTGACTTCTCTCAGAGCCACATGAGGATAGATGAGTTTCAGAAGGTTATTTTTCAATTCTGTGATTATTTTATCATTTTTGTGCTCTGGAGTTTTGTTTCTCTTTGAGAGTTTTTTTTTCATTTATTTTTGTCAACACATTTGTTTTATCTTTGCTTCAAAGGAGAATATGATTTTTTTTCCCTCTCTTGTGCCTTGTGTCCTTTCTCTTGAAAATGCTGTCACCGAAACAACTTAAAAAAAAACAAAAAAAACAACTTTTTTTTGGCTACTCTAACTTCAGTCCACAGATCATTGGGGGATCTGAAGGTTTTATTCAAGATGATTTCTGAATGATTTTTACTTTTTTGGCACTTTTGCAGTGTGTCATCTTGTAATTTCACCATGACAAATATTCACTCAGGACCAGGATGTCTCAGTAGAAGGTTGTCCTCTATTGCTCAAAGGGCAAAGCGGTGGGGTTTAGTTTGTTGCATGTTACTTGCATAAGAGCGACACCTCAGCGGTGCTGTTATGTAAGAAACATATCATCGACCATACTCGATGAATTTGCTCTGCCTCCCCCGTCTCAGAGGTGCTTCACCCAGCAGGAGAGGGAGGTTCAAACGCCAGAGACATGCAGAGAATATATCCGGCCCCTGGTCTGTTTGGCTCAAAAGAACAAGTTCTTATCATGGACAAACCAGACAGATGGCACTGACGGCTGGCAGACAGACACACAGACAGAGAGGCAAGAATGGAGGGAGGAAAAGAAGGCAGGGAGGAAGGAGACGTCACACAGCCAGTCTGACTGAGGGAACGCCAGGGGTGTGGGTCTCAGAGATAAAAACCCACTGGACGTTGCTTCTTGGACGAGGGGAGTTTCTCTCTTCCTCCCTGCGTTCCTATCTATCTGCCCCCCATCCTCCCTGCCTGCTTTAAGCCCCCACTGCTCCATGCTTACTTGTACAGACCATCTGGGAGAGGGGGGATTGTCTTTGCAGAGGCAGCCGCAGTGCCAGCTTCCTCCACCAACTGATCTGGGGCTCTGGAAAGCCCTATTCACCCTGCTTCAAACACAATAAATAGAACAGATGAATGTGTGCCATTGTACTGTATCTCAGGGGTGTGTGGGAGAGGAGCATGGTGGCTTTAGAGTTGCACTGAAGGCAACACAAATAGGCTGAGTGGAAATAAATGAGGCACTGACTACCTTCACATGGCCAGCAATAGCCTGATCTTAACTGGAATAGGGAGGACAGAGAGACGCTATTCTGGAAGTCTGGAATAAACAGAACTTGCAAAAAGCAATTGAAGTATTCCACCCTTATTCACTGTTATTTTGACAACGTGTTAAAAATTCTGTTTTTTGCAGTACTCTTTGGCAATTTTTGCAGTATGTTGCAACACACTTTGCGCTGTTTGGTGTGGCCTGGTTGATGTCAAAAACACGATGATGACAAATGAGAAGACGTCAAATTTTGGGGCTCAGTGGGTGGGAATGCTTGTGTTTTTAAGGGATTTAATTGATTGTTTTGGGTGGCAACAAACCAGGAAATGGGGATATTGGTAAGCTGAACGCTGAAAGGTTCTGAAAAGCAGCTATTGTTTTGTATACAAAACAAACAAACAAACAAAAAAACAACAAAGAACAAGTCTTCATCACTCAGGACTCATTTCAGAATCAGGACTTATTCTTGCACCAAACAAATGACCGATTCTTGATGACCCTGGCAATCTGCAGATGTTTGTAGTTTCTGCAGAAAATACTGCTGGAAAGAATTAAGTGGAAAAACAAGAAAACCTAAAAGATAGTTAGCCTGTCACTAACAGGCAGCTTCTGAGCTGAGGGACAAACAGAAGAAAAAACAAGTGGGTGGTTCGTGGATGTTTTTCCCCTTGCCCTTGTCGCAGTATTATGTCGCTGTTCAGTGGGAAAATTTGGAATTGAATGGAAAACACTTTAGCTGAAGTAATTGGCAATATGAATCAAATCATAACTAATGAAGTTAAAAAGTGAAACTAAACATTAATCTGAAGGGGAGTGTGTCTGCGGGTGGAAGAACACCTTTCTCCTCATGGATTATTGCACCTTTACGACTTTGATGGATGTGAGCTGATCATCTTCAGGGTTATTGCACTGTGCACACAGTTCACCTTTACAACATGCTTGTGTGCACGTGAAACATCAGGTACTTTGTCTTATTCAGAGCTGTCATGAAACACTCAGGAAAGCTTGTTTCAGTTTTACCAGGGGATCATTGCAAGGCCACAGAGAAATAACCTCTAGTCTGTGGCTTCTTGATAAAGCCATGGGTATGCTGTATCAGGCTGACATTGTGTGACATCACACCTGAATTGTATTTCTGACAAGGTGTCATCCTTGTGGGAGCATGAGTATATATCATAATGGGATATTTCCTGCAAACTGAAAAGTTGAGTGTAAAAGAGACCTTTACATTTTGAATACATCACCCTCTTGAGTTAGACGATTTCTTGGGTTTTGAGAAGTGGAGTAAGTCTGCCATCTGCTGAACTGTTTCTGTCATGCTGCGAGGAAATCTGCAGAGGCAGTAACAAGAAGCAGTGATCATAAGCACAACTACAGTTGAGTTCAGTGCTGCTATTTAATGAGTTTTGCCATGTATGTTATTTGTAGTGAAGGCAGAAGTAGTGATAGGGTAAGGAGTAGCAGCCTCATCAGGAGTAGTACAGTGTTAATTACTTGGTAGTGGTGGTGGTGGTAGTAGTTGTAACACTAGTAGTAGTAGTAGTAGTAGTAGTACATAGTAGTAGTAGTAGAAGTACAAGTAGTAGCGGAGGTAGAAATAAAATAATATGTAGATGTAGTAGGACGTTTTTCCGAGTTAACAGCAGTAGAACGGTTGCTGGCCCTTTAAGACTCTCTGTCGCCGTGGTTACAAACAGGAAGTAAGAACATCGTTAGCACCTGAACAGTTGCTCCTTGTGTTTGGAGTGTTTTTGCTGCAGCCCTGACAAACGGAGACTCCCTTCTGCACACTGCTAATTGTAAGCAAATACGCAATCCGGTGACAAATGGGTTGCGTCTAATGTAAGGCTTATTTGTGAGGCGCTGAGCTTTCGGTAGTGTCCTCACTGTGCTAACGTCATGCTAACGTCGTTCTGAACCCACAATTGTCCTTTTGTCGTGCAGAGTTGATACACTGCATCACAAGGTAAGTGTACAACATTAAGTTCGTCAGTGTTGTTGATGTTTTTTAATCGGACACTGAATCTCATTCAACAATGTTGCTACTGTCTGCGGAGCTGGGGAATGCCGCTGTCCGTGGTGCTGGCATAGAACATGCCTGTCGGAAAGTCAGAGACCTCACAGATGTTGGACTGGATCAACGTTAGACTGGATTAATGTGTGATTGACGCTGTGTCTGTGCTTGTTTCTCACTAGGAACAAGTATACAATAACACACTGAGCACTGAAAGTGATAAACACGAATAAACTATGTTGATCACATAGTTTATTAGTGACAAACTATGTGACCAACACAGTTGGATTTTATGTTTATTTAATTTGTTTGGTTATTTTACACTAAACATTAGTATGTTGTGTATAAGATGAGCGGGAGCTGTGATGACATCAAACCTGTCAACTGCACCATCAAACCTCCGGTCTATCTGCACATCGGAGACACCAAAACAGACCCTGCTCACTCTGGTGTTTGCGTTGTTGATGTCACTCTCCCGTTTGGAAAGCCTGCCAATGTAAGCTGACACTCCCTACACTAAGCTGTTCATTCAGTGCAAAGTAGTTGTGGTTTCCATTACAAACATGAAATGAAACGTCAAGTCACATGATATCTTGATGCTCTATCTATCATTGTTTGCCTGCAGTATGAAAACTGTGTTTACCTCAGAAAATTGGCTAATGTATCATCTGCATTTCGCTGTTGCTAAAACTGCAGACCCTGTGACTGAGACTTGGATAAGTGGCTGCTAACAAGATAAGAGTAGAGTCACTGAGATAAGGACAGCTTGTAATAGGCAGTGTTGAAATGTTGCAAGGTTTAGATACATTGCTGTTTTACCCAAGCTGCACTTCACTTAATTTGTCATGGATATGTACTTAACTCAAGTAGGATCAGTGATGGATACTTGACTTTTGCAGATTTTGCAGACACAAGGATAACCTCAGTCATGCTTTTCACTGGTTCACAGCTGGCATCTTTCTAGCCTTTAAATGAAGTTAATTATGAGTTCATGGAAAATAATATCCATCCTTCCATCCATCTTACCCATTTTGTATAGGTTTAGGTTCTTCCCTCATCACTAGTAACTGACAGTACCAGTAGAAATGAGGTAGTTTGCAGCTCATACTCTGTGTTTATGGCCACTTCTCAAACATTTAAATGTTCTACATAACTAGGGATTAATTACTTATTGTGGTACTGCTGGAGGAGATGCACATATCCTGTTTAAGAGCAGTTTGTGTTGTGTCAAAACACTGAGCTGACAGCCTGTAAGTGAGGGTGTTACATGAAGTAAATCTCTGCAGCAGAATGCTAAGTGTGTCACTGGAGAAACATATTTAATCTCTTTAGAGTTTAATTTTCCTGGGCCCCAGCAGGAAGTTCAAATACATTCTCAAAGAACTATTATTTCTCAACATTAATTTTATTCAACCTCACTGTTCTTGTGCAGCCCGGGAGCACTGTCTCAAAAAGCAGAAAAATGCACACACACACAAAGAAAACATTTGTTTAAATATAAAACTGTGTTCCTGTCTTGAGAGGTAGTTTAGATATTTTTGGCCTTGTCCTACTTTTTAGCATTTAGTCCTAATTAAAAATAATTTTTAATGCAGAGCAACTCCTCATTAGCTCAGAGCTTCAAAGGCATCTGCCCATAGCAAGCTTGTGCATGAAGGAATTATCTCCAGCAAGCGTTTCTATGCCTTTGTCCTCAGGTCTGAATGTTAATGCTGTGATTTGGAAGACTCAGTGTTTCTGGAACAACAGGTTGAGGCCCACCATCTACTAGAGGGATGTTTCCCCTGGGTACCCACATGGTTTAATGAGTCTGATTTATTGAGCAAAATTATATTTTTAAGTTCTGCCTCTTGCAGCAGAACTTCATTTGTTTTCACCGACTGCCCTGCAAGAATTATAGATTTTAACTAGTTTCCAACATCTAAGCAAATCATCAATTCACATGATAAAAGTTGGACTCTTATAACATCAACTCGTATTAATCTGGTTATTTCTGTCTTCTCTGCTCTGCCTATGCCTTACAGATTGAGGAAATCACCTTTAAGAACTACTACACAGCTTATGTTACTGTGCGTTTGTTGAGGAGGAGCCCTGGGCAGGAGAATCCCGCCAAGTGGTCCACGACTCTAAGAGACCTGCCTCTGATGGACAACCCCCACACAGAGGGGGGCTCCCAGGACTACTACTCCATTCACCGATCACAGGTGAGCTGTGTGTGGGGGTGTGGGGTGTGTGTGTGTGTGTGTGCGCATGTGTGTGTGTGTGTGTACTTGTTGAGGACGGAGACAAAGCAGTTGTGGGAGTAATTGACACTTGACCTTCATGCTGCACTGAGATTGTAATACAGAAGACAGAAAAAACAGGCTACAAGTTGCATTTTGAGTGGAAGCTAGAGATAAAAAAAAAACAATGTCACACACTGATAGAGACTTTGACCCCTTCATACATATTGGCAGACATGCAAAAGTCACTTCCCCAACAAACACTTTTCTAGCTTTGATTTATACTGTATGCAGATTTCTTAAAGTTACAGTAGAAGTGGTTTTACACAGACAGACTGACAGACAGCTACATAGATTATTTTACTGATCCCCAGAGGGGAAGAGCCTGTCGGAAAACATGCTCTTTGTGATTATGCTGAGTAGTGTACATGAGCTATTGGTGGCAGTCTCCAGCAGTTTCCCAGAAGTCTGTCCTTCACAGCCCACTTGAGTGTGGGTAGTTATATACATTTATTCAACCCGTTGGCTATTCAGTCTTTTGCTTTGGTCCCTTTATCCCAGCAGACCACAGTGAACAAGACAGTCCTCACAACAATAGATGATAAAATAGAGATAAATAGAGATGAAATATGAAAAGCATCCTTATACAGACATTGAAGGACCCGATAATTTTACTCCCATTCATCCATGATGATCATGACAAAAGTGTGATAGATGTGAACATGTCCTCAATTGTTTCGTTCCAGAGATTTTGCAAACAGACTCTCAGAGCATTAAAGCTCAGATGAGTGAAGAGGAAATGAAAGAAAAGAGAGAGATTATGATGTGTTTTTTTGTGAGATTACACACTTTATCGGTTTATCATGGAGCGCAATTGGAGGCAAAAAGAAGAAAATACAGTTGAACCTGAAATATGAAATTAATTTGTTCTGGAGGGGCTTCAAAAACTCATTGCAAATATACAAATATTTTAATATAATATTAAAATATACAACTGTTTCTAAGTGTAAAAAGGACCGGGAGTACTGCTGTACTGCTAATATTTTTTTCCTAAAATAGGACAGAAATTTCTTGAAAGTCCAATTCATATTCTGGATTTTTCATGTAATAGGGCGCTTGTAAGTCAAGGTTCCACTATATACCTAATATAATTGTTTCCTGATGTGCAGTTAGTCATTTAAAAATCTAGAAAATAAAAGAAAATTGATAACTACAAAGGTTATGTTTAATTGGAGGTAATTGAACTTTTGTTGCAACCCTTGCGCTACAATGAAGTGGTGCCGAAATATGCAGATGTTGACACTTAGTTGATGATGGTGATAACTGTGACAAAGCTGCTCAGGCACCTGAAAACTTTTTCTTAAACAGGATCAGCGGTGGCAAACACTGATTATTCCCATTTCTCTGCCTGCTGTTCTCTTGCAGCTGAGCGCCACATGCAATCTGTGAACTAACAGATTTCTGTCGGTCATAAAAGAAACGTTGGTTGCCGCCGCAGCACCATGCAGCGCCGCTTCCTTTCCCCCTCTCAGCTGGTGTTTGAGGCAAAGCAGCCGACTCTATGCGGAGGGCTCAGTCAGCATCATAATGTTGATATGTAGAGGCAATACAAACAGAGTTATTTTTCATTTCTTCTCTTTATTCCTTGTTTATTCTCTCTGCAAACAAAGCCAGATGGTAAATGATGATTTAAGCTCTGTTTACTTCAGATGGCGCTCCGAGTCTGACATGGTTGATAGCATAATCTTGATAATGGAAATGATGTTTATTCACTGTTTATGACTTATTGTTTGTCATATTTAGCCTTTGGGGTGTTTTTCACTGTGTTCTGTGCCTGCACTAATTTCATTGTTGTTGTTTTCATGTCACAGTAGCTGAAAATGAGAAATTCCCTGGCAGCTTCCCAGTTATTTAGGAACAAAACCAAGCCAGAGTTAGTTACATCTGCGTATGCGAGTGACAACCTCAATAAACACCTGATCTAAGTTTGGAATAACATACAAAATGAGAATGAGTGAAATAAAAATACATGAAAGTGAACATGAAACCTGGATGCAATAATGAACTGTAACAATAATGATTAGCAGAGTTAAAGGTGCAGGTGAGGCAACAAATCAATCTCTGAATAATCATAAAAACTCAGTTTATGATAATAATTTCCTCACCATTTCTGCATTTCAGCAAGTATATTTTTTATTTATACCTTGGCTGAATGCAGATATCTGAAAAAGAAAAAAAAAGTATGATGTATGGGTTACATTAATCTTTATATGAGTCTGATACAGATTAGCTGGCTCGGGATATCTGCTTGATATCTAACTAAATTAATATTAAATGTACCGCTGCTTAAAAATCTCTGAAGTGGTTCCCTGTGCTTGTGCTGCTCACACAGATGCAGGTGGAGCCAGATAATGTGGTGTCCGTGAGGCTGATCTTGAGACAGCCATCGTCCGCCTGGCTCACCTTCAGTCTGGAAGAGATTAGAATCTACCCATGCACCGAGCCAGTAAGTTCAGTGTGTGGTTCAACACTACAGCCATTAATCACAGACTCCATTTAAAGACCAAGACCAAATAATGTGTGTTCATCACAGTCAGATTCAGTTTTATTAACGTATGGTTATTAAAACTGTAAGGAATTTGATTTGGTAAGTGGTGTTAAAATCAGAGAAGAATAATATTTGAGTAGGTACAAATGAATAGTGAGATGGAATATCACGAAAGATACAAAATACAATATGTACACATTTTTGTGCAAGTTGGTGTAGTTGATGGAAAGGTTTACTGAAGTTTGATGCCATTCACAGTGCATCAGTGTTTGATTCATACCATAACTATAGCACAGGCTTTGTTCAATGCACTGTTCATTGTTGTATCTAGTAATGTACTGTCCATGAGAATTACTAGCACAGGGATGTAGCAGTTAACTACTCTGTTATCCTTGATACTGTACCACCACCAGAACTTGCCGGAGTAAATCTCACTGACAGTTATTAAAGTCATTCATTAAAATTGAATGCTGGCATGAGTTGTCCAGCAGTACTGGGTTCGTTATGATGTAATGGGCTCCTTTCAACCGTAAAAAGAAACACAGTGCACGGCATCCTGTGCCTTCCTAGTGGTGCACCTGAGGTTTTTTTGTGCCGGAAAAAATCACAATGTGATGTGATTGAGCTCCAAGAACATCGGCAGGCAGAAGTGGTGGGTCATTTTACAAATGATCGTCACTTTATCCAAAGGCCTGGTTTTATTTTACTTTACCTTACTGCACATTTCAATGAGGTTTGTCTCCCTTCAGGACCTGGAGAAAGAAGTTTCTGATTGGCTGTCTGATCTGACCCTGGTGGACCAACACCCTGACCTAGAGGTAGACTGTTTCCTTTTATCTTTTTGTGTGTGTGTGTGTGTGTTTGTTGGAGTATTTCCAAAACTTATTGTTTTGGAATTACTCCCTCTTACCACAATTATTATTAATAATTAATTAATTAAATACTCTTTGCACAACTTTTACACTGTTACTTATGTTGTCTTACAAAGCTCAAAGATCTGCTTCCTGTTTGTGTCTCAGGGACTCCCAGAGCCGCAGACTGTGTCCTCTAGTATCCAGCAGATGTGGGCTCTGACTGAAGTTATGCAGAGCAACCAGACCACAGCTTCAATAGGACGATTTGATGTGAGTGTTTCTCCTAACCTGTACTATTCTGATAAAGTCTAAATACATGCATCACACTCACTCACTCTCACTCATTCATCTTTCTGGATTATTGTAAGCAGAACTTCCAAAGCTGAAAAAAAATTATAATTCTTTTCTTGTATTATGTATCCAGGACCTCCCTTTTTCAGACACAGTGGGTCTCTGTGAACTGCCTGCTGTGATGTTTCTTTAGAGTTTAAGTTGTTGACCGTTTTTATTACATTTATATATAAATCTGTATTAGTGTTTGTATAATGGGATGAACACATTCACCACAGTTTTCTACACAAACAGATGTATTACTGGTATGATGATCTTTTTATGCAGTTTAATGTTGTGTTGATATGTAGTGAAGCACATTATAAGCATTATGTTTTACAGATAACTTTTTGAAAGACGTCATAATGTGAATTAAAAACATAACTAAATATAATTAAATGTCACTGAAAGTATTTCATCTAATATCTGACAAATTAAAGCACAATTTTACCAGAGAATTTGTAATATTTTAAAGAAAATTCAGTTTACTATTAAGGCCCCAGTATGCTTCAGCACCAGTGTCTGCGCCTGCTGCGTGGCACAGACCAAGCCTCCAGCATGGTTTAGCGCCACCTCTGTAATGTTCTGCCCGACCACAGGGGGCGGTACAAGTCTCTGCCCCCAGAGCAGACGAAGAAGAGATCGTCTTAAAATAGGCTGACAATCGTAAACATATATAATAAATGATCCATATATATTTATGGTGACTATATTTTGAATTGATTATTTAGGGTGGGGTGCTACTGAGTCAAAAGCAATGTCTACTACACTCTCTCTCTCTCTCTCTCTCTCTCTCTCTCTCTCTCTGTGTGCGAGTCACAGGACCACACACAAGACAGCCTGTGTAAAGCGCCAGTCAACTGATTAAAAGAGGACATGTCCGGACAAAAGTGGACGTGTTGTCACTGTATTTAAACACAGATCCGTAGCACCTCCTTGTCTGATGTATCCATAACAACCAACAACAAATTACTTCTTCGTGGGGAAAAAATGAGCTCTTCCACGTTTTCTCCCATGGGGTTTTTGAGCGCTCGACTCCACCGAGTGGCGAGTTCAGCAGTGCACATGCACGACCAACTCACAGGTCTCAAATTTTTCCATGCACAAATCCATCTGCGCCACTCCTCAAAACGGCACAGATGCGGCAAAAGCATACTGGTGCCTTTAGTATTCTTGAAAGATCATTGTTTTTTTAATGTTTTGTAAGATGTATTTTTTCAAATTTGGATCCAAAATGCTAAGTTTAAGCATCTGAAAACTACTCTGAATGCAGATACACCCCTAGATAGGGTGAGCAGCAGATAAAGAAAGCGAAAGAATGTTAATCGTCTCCTTGTCATTGCAGGTCGACGGATGCTATGACATCAACCTGCTCTCCTTGACCTAAGTCCACTGCTGTGACCTCACAGCTGATAAATGTGCTTTCACAGAGATAAGAGGGAAGACAAGAAAGCAGAACCATCGAGCAGCCGCAGAAACAAAGAGAGCTCAGACAGGGTTAGCATGACCCCATTTATCTACACACTTTTCACTAATTTCTTTTTTTTTTCCTTTGAACACAATACACGTACTGTTGAAAGCTTTAGTTTGTCATTTGCATGAATAAGATGCTTACTAAAGTAGCTGAAGGAGAGGTCCAGGTGTTTGGGCTAATGGCAGATGTGAGTCTTGTGGTTCCAATTTTGGACCTTGAAAGATGTATGAGGTTGAACGTGAGGAAAGTCGAGTGTGTAGGAGTGTATTAACACTACATGGTTTTATTTGCATGTCAATGGTCTACACAAGACATGTTTGACCACGAGTAAGATCTGCAGGTCTAACTGTACAGGTCCACCAAAGCAAGCTGAACTTGTCCTATTCGTCCTCTTTAGCCTTTGTCATGTTTTGCTACCACATTTCTGCAATCTCTGGTACTCATTTTCTCTAATAACTATTCCACAAACAATCTAATGGTCACTTTTCTGTACCTCTTAGGCCATGTTTTTGTTTAGTTGTGTGTGAGTCTCCCTGAACAACTACCCCCACACATGTCACCTCAATCTTCACAGCTTGCTCCAACCCACTTTTCTTTACTCGTCTCCCCTGCTTTTCTGCTTTCCAGCTCAACCAACACTCTGGTTGAGAGGTGTCTGTCCACACTTCTACATGTCACTTCCAGTGACCACTACTGCCACTATTGCTACATGTACCTGTCTATCTACATGACTCTATCAACCATATCCGGTTAAGGGCGTAACAAAAAGAGCACGTATCCAAACTCCTGACACGTACATCCCACATGCCCGTTGAATCTTATCCCAGAAAATATCCAACCAGTCATATTTCCTACCATCTCTCAAACCAATAACACATCTGATTATTATTCACTCACTTCTGGTATATTTCCTTTTGCATTCAAAGTGGCTCAGACAGCTGCACTGCTTTAAAACCCTCCTCTAGAAGTGGTGAACTTGTGTAAAATTGTTAGCTAATTTGACTCATGCCTTTGAGTTGTATATAATTGGTATGCCTCGATCCCATGCAGAAGTTTCCTTCAGAAAAATTGCAACAATGCAGCTAACATGGAGCATTTGGGGAGAGGTGGTTGCAAAACAAGATCCTAACCACAAAGCCACAGCTCACAGCTATGATTTTGCTATACAGAACTATTTAAAGTATAGTTTTCCAAACAGGTTATATAAAACCTGTCTGTTGCATTCATCAAACAAGTGTGATCTTGCATTATGTAGCCCACTGTTCAAGCCTTACAAGTATGACACTCCACTCTTTTTTCATTTATTGCTCCTCAATGCTGGAATGAGCTGCCAAGCACTACCAGAACAGGGGCATCCCCTTTCCATTCTCAAGAAGCTCTTAAAGACCCAATTCTTCAGAGCATCTCCTCTTCTTACTTGCACTCACATTCTCACATCCAGCCTTTGTTCGTCCTTGTTCTTACAGTTCTGCTATTTCCTCTGAACTAGTGTTGTAACTCTATACTTACACTGCTGCTCTGTCATCCTTTGGAAATCTGTACAATGTAACATGGCATTTATTCTGATGTTGATGTTGATTTATTCTAAATGGCAATTTATCTTCTCCTAGCATCTCCTGTGTAAGTGTCTCTGGATAAGAGAGTCTGCTAAATGTAAATGACTAAATGCAAATGTAATGAAAATAAAACAACTAAATACAAATAAAAATAACAAAAATAAATACAAAGCATTGAATGTGTTTAACCTGACTTTAATGTGCATAATACTATTTCCATTTGCTCTTTTCTTCTCTTTCTCTTCCCCTTCTCTAATTGCTGCATCTTTGTTTTGTTTGTTTGTTTTTGTCATTGAGGAATGTTGGGGAATGCTCCACAGCTTCCCAAGTCACGTATTCGTGTAAATGTTGTTATGGCTTCCAGTTTCTTAGAAGTGGTATGATGGAGACAGTAGGCACAACTATAGCCAGAGGTTGGATGATTATGACCCCAAGAAAAAGTGCTGGGCTGTATAGCCGTGCCTCTGAGACTTGCTATAAGTGTATGAAGGGGGGAAGACTGTAACAGGAAGTATCACTGGGGACTAGTGATGAATGGACTGTTCAAGATATCTGGGCTCTGCCCCTCTGATAAGGATGGATTGAATTTGTTCAGCTGCTGATGTAGAAGAAGCTCAGCACAGATACAAAAACAAGAGCAAAGAGCTCCAGAACAGAGCTCTGTGGAACAACGTGGCATCCAACAGAGATGAAGAAACTGCAATGTGGGTAGGCACCTGCAGGTACTGAGGTTGAATCTCCACATCTTACAGAAAGTGTGTGATTGCATCTGCAGTCTGTCACAGTTCATAAGTATTGAATATAATGCAAACAATCTAATATGGACATAACTGGCATAACTGTAGAAAAGTAAAGCGGGGAGTCAGCAAGAGCAGGAAATAGCGAAAACTAAAGAAAGTACTCAGGACAGACAGACACACACACACACACGCATACACATACACATACACATAAATGTGTTTCCACACTGTGTAAACCACAAATCTGCAGAGCCAGCTGCCGACTGGAGAGCACCACATTTAAATTCTAGTGCCAGCGGCCCTTGTGGCACCCTGCATGCTGATGCTGATGGAAACATTTGTTAGAGAGCGGAGCTGGTATGAAGGTGGTAGCAGGAAGGAGGGGAGCTGAGGGAGACAGCATTGTGTGGAAGACGCAGAAAGACAATAAAAGAGACAACCTGCAGCAACAGTGAGATGAATCTTCATTTGTCTGACTAATAGAGTGCACAAATCTTTCCTGCTGGTCCTCCATTTCCCCCTTCTCTCCCCCTGTCTCTCCCTGTATCCTATCTAATTACCTCATCCACACTTTGCACTCCCCTCGTCCACCAGGTGTCACTCGGGCCTGCAGTGAGATACTAAATTGTAAGCTTGAAAAAATTCAGTCAGATTTTGTTTTTTAATTAGATTATAAAATGTAAAGTGAACAAACTAGCCAAATCAAATCAGTATTTGCTGTGTTGCTATTTTGCTACCTTCCAATTTCCTTCAAAGCATTCCTCCAAGCGTCACATCCTATTGGTATATTAAGAAAAAGTGGAAATGATCATTTATTTTACCAATCGATTAAATACAGTCATGAACTGAAAATGAAACAACTGGCTGGGAGACTTGAAACAAGGTAACAATAACAGCAAAAGTGCTACAAATACATACATGTATTATATGTATATATATATATATATATATATACATATATATATATATATATATATATATATATATATATATATATATATACAGAGAGAGAGAGAGAGAGAGAGAGAGACATCTTCTCATCTCTGCTCAGTCCTGCGCTGAAATAAGAGTTTTGTGGGGTTCTGAAACTTTCTGAAACTCTCTCTCTCTCTCTCTCTCTCTCTCTCTCTCTCTCTCTCTCTCTCTCTCTCTCTCTCTCTCTCTCTCTCTCTCTCTGTCTCTTTCTTTCTTACCCACCTCCTGACACATTTGCTCTTTGTCGCTCGATGAAGAGTGATGAGCATCCTGAGTTTTTCACCCTGACACCCTGCATCATTTATTCAGATGAGTCTGTGGCAGGAGAGTCACAGCCTTCTTTAAAATGCTGCAGGGGAAGAAACAGACTTGTGGTGATGCAGCTGTTCTCCAGATTGACAGTCACTCAGAGTTGATGCTCTTCTCCTCTCTCAGAGTCTGGGCACTAAAGAGCAGGTCAAGTCAACCAAACGCTTTCCACTACAGGTAAGGAGAGGAGTGTGTTATGAGTCACCGTCGATGTTGCGTAGCACCGAGACGGGCATGTTGTGTGTGAAACTTTGCAAGCCAGGTTACATGTGGTTCGTATGTCCAAGTGTTTCTTGGCCCTGAGCAGCTTCCAAGCAACTAGCCCAGTGAGGGCCATTACCCCTGAATGTGTGTGTGTAATTTTTTTATGTACTTTGCATCTTGTGGACCATAGCATCAGGTCAGGCTAAGTACAATCTTCAGGACCAGGGATTTTCAATGTCAGTTGAATGAGACATGAACAGTGAAAATTTTGGCATGTAAAGGTCAACACATTTCCACTTCCCATCCATGCTGCCATCTTGCAGTATGTGAGACAGTGACTGACTCTCTCACCCCTCTCATTTTGCCTCTTTTATGCACACAATGTTAAATACTAGAGGTTACCATAAAGGCAAAAAAGAGGCACTAGTTTAAAGGGAAACTCCATAAAACTGAATACAACTAAATGAGATGCTAGTTACAGCTCGGGTCTGGACCACAGTCCTCCAGCAATCAGTCTGTGACACTAGTTTATCTCCGACACATTTCCACTGGAGTAAAGATTCATGAAGCTTTTTGACACTTCTGTATCTATGTCTCTAGTCTAGTCTGTATCTTGTCTTTATGCTAAGCTAAATGAATCAATCATCTCTGACGGACATTGACATACACAAATACACACACACACACACATTCCACACACATACACACACACACACATACACTTGAATCACACAGCTCTGAAACTCACATACACTGCACATACCTCAGTTCGGCCCAACCTTGAACCAGACACACACCACATACACCACTGGACTGACTCATTTAATTCATCACTGTGTTTTCTTTGTGTCAACATTTCACAATATTTTATCATTTGAACAGTGTTTTCCCTCTTCTTTGTAAGTGGCAGGATGTGAATTCTGCTATTTGTCATTGTCGTGGTATTGTCTGACGCTTCATATAATTTGTCCACAGCAGTCGTTTCCTAGTCGACTCTTTCTGTATGTCAGGATTCCTGTGTCCTGACTCTCTCTCTCTGATAAACTATAAAGCTAAGCATTTCTTTCCTCCTCTCACAGTGTAACTAACTGCTGCTGAGGCTAAGTAACACAAAATTAAATTGATGGAGGTAATGATGGCGTCTTCCTCCGGGTCTGGAACACATGCAGCAAATAGTTTCTTCACATAATTGGAGGAGAAGTGATTGTTTTTGGTTGCGGGCTTGTGATTTGTGTCAAAGCTAATTCATGCATTTTCCCGTTTTGTTTTTTCTTCATTATTATTAATTTATTCATTTTATTGTATTATTATTTACCACCATTGAGAAATGCAAATAGCTTCTAGATTAATACACAGCATGTCAGAAAGAATAATAAACTGTGAATGGAGAAAAATAACTCAATTTTGACTCAATTTTGTAAACATTACTGAGGGTGAAGCGGAGTGCCTGAGCTTCCCAACACCCTCTGTAATGATGAGTAATAGATGCAGTAAAAGAATAAAGCTCAATAAAATCAGGACGTGACTTATGGGCTCAGAATGTTGTGGACTCTGTTTGTTAATAAAAAGCAAAAGCAAAACGCAGCCACCTGTAATCATGATTTCAACTGATGGAGCCACCAGGTTGAGCTGCCTCAGGCTTCTGTACTTTCACAGACCCGTGATCTTGGGATCTGTTTCCATGCCTGTGTATAGATGCACCCCCTCTGTGGAGCATCAGCAATAAGGTATGGTTTGTTAGTCCGTGGTTTGTTAGTCTGTGCTTTCCAAAAAGCAGAACTGAACTAAGAACAGCTCAAATGAAGAAGATTTTCCCAATAATGAATGTTAACTTTTGCGCAGACCCTGTGAAATTATAGTGAGAATGAGGATTTTATAGAATAGTCACGAATCCGGCTCCCCTTGTTATTACACAGCACATGTAAGTAATGTGAAACAATTATAAACTGGAAGCACAATAACAGAGTATCAAAACGCGCTCCCTATATTTTTATAGAGCACTTACGTCTCCGCCCAGAATCACACTCAGAGCGAAGAGTTTAAGATGATGTTTTCATTACTCTTATTTTTTTTGTTACCTGTAGAAACTATGACTGCAAATGTGCTCATTGTATTTGACATGGTTTTCATTCCCACAACTAAATGGGCTCTGTGAAGATGAGACAGTCATATTGTGCCAAGAGAGAGAGAGAGAGCATGAGTGCACCCAGGCTGACTTTGAGATATATGTATGCATCTTTTCAGGTAGCAGATACAAAACTGCACAATTAGGGCAAATAAAATACGAAAGTCGTGTACGAGATAGAGAGAGGGATTGAGATAGATGCCCCCTGTTGGGTTCATTCAGTAGCAAGCAGTAGCCTACTAATGTGAGAAAACAAGACAAACACCCACTCATATCAGGCAACAGGATTCAAAGGTGCTTTCCTGATAAGTTGTGTCGCTTGTTGAGGTCAAGTAACTTAATTAATTTCTAATCTTTAATTATTTGATAAATGTATTCTATCTGGAGTTAAACAAAAGACCTGGTCAGATCAGACGTCTGGAGCATTGCCAGCAGGATGAGAGAGAAAACAGGAAACGCAAAGAGTTCAAAGAAACAATATAATGCAAAATCGTTATTAAAATCAAGTGTGATCGGGAAATGATGAATGCAATCAATCCCCTGTCAAAACATCACAGATGATATCAACCAAAGTAGAGGGAGTAAAAATATGAGCCTCAGTGGCATTCACTTTAATTCACTCAGCTCGATTGTGTACTGTCTAGATGAGCAGTAAACATACAATTAAGAAGAAGCATTTTTCTTTTTATTTATTTCTTTACTTATTCATTTTTTGTTTGTTTTTGTTTTGTCTTGTTTTGTGTTGTTAAGGTGTGGCAGGGAAATGCAGCAGTGGACTAAAATGTATGGATATAGCTGATGCAGACTATGAGTTTCCAGCTCCTGCAGAAAATGGTTTTACAGTAGAGTTAAAAAAAAGAAAAAAACTTTTACCTTTGCTTTGAAAAATAATCATGTTTTTGTTTGCCCAGTCTGTACAACACACCACAGATGTGTATTAAGTCTGTACTTTGGACATGGAGATGGCACCCCAGACTTGGCAAATCTGTAAAAGCGTGCGGTATTAGCAGTATACGTATATGTACCCAGTAACTACATTCAGGGATGTAGTGCATGAGGGAACATGACTGCAAGGATGCAGATCAGAGAAGATTTCAGTGAAATAGCTGTGTACACGCTCCTGGTTCTGTCTCACATTCCTTTTTTTATTACGAGGCAGAAATATCAGGTTTGATGTTTATGTGCTCAATATCTCTTTTTACCTCTTTGTTTGAGACAAAGTTGCTGGGCTCCATTGTTCAGCAAGGAATGTAAAGTCGCATGATGGTTTATGTGAGTAACAGGCAAGCACAGCATAAAGCCTGGTTACCAAATAAGCAGGACAACATGACGTTTCCAAAAATCTCTTCAAAATGTAAAAAAACAAAGAAATATAAAAAAAGTGTTGCAAACAGGTGGAGCGTGCACTGCTTTTACTGCTTTTCCTCTTTCCAAGTATGCTGGGCACTTTTCTGATTCTAGCATAACACTGCAACGCCTCTTTCCTTGTTGTAGCTCAACTTTAATTCACATTTTCGGTCCTTTGTATCATCATCAAAGTTCACTGAATAGCCCTCATTGTATTTGTGCAGCCTTATTTAATGACCAACACCTGTTAGAACATTTCAAAGTTGTTTTTTTTTTTAGATTTGAAATTGCTTTACTTTCAATTAGTTTTGTAACATCTATTTTTTTGTGACCTCAAAACACCTTAAAAGTGCTTGGATAGTGCTTCTATATGATCTTGCTAAGTGTACATATAGTCTGTTCTTTATTTCACTCAATATAGTAATCAAAACTCATGCTGATTTCAGTAGAACAGGATCAAATGAGTTATTTTTGCAGGTCAGGTGTTAAGATAACCATGAGCTCTCAGTCCCACTGCCACTGATGTGCCTTGGAGCTCTGTAACGCCGACAGACACTAGGTGGAGCTGCTGGTCTTCCCTTCCTCACTCCCTCATCCCCTGTCACTTGAGGTGGATTTTCCCGACTGAATCTCTGCTGTGAAATTTCCAAGGGATAAAACTCTTTATTTTCCGATCACTACAATCAAGCAATGCCAAGGTGTCGGGAGCCCCAGCTTTAACCAAATAAGAGATACTGCTGTGTCAGAGCAACGCTGTGGGTCTTATGAAAACCGCTCTGGACCAGAATCCAATTTCAAAAGCTCTGATGGACTGTCAGGGCGATGCTAATTGCTCTCCCTCCCACCGACAGACAGAACAAAGACAGGCAATCAAAGTCTACTTTAGTCATACTCATTATCCGAGTTACTGCCCGTTTATCTTTGACGGGTTTTCAACCTCGCAGAGTTACAGTTCAGTGCTAACAGCGTTATGTGCGGCTGCTATAAATACTCGCACAGTCTAGGCTTGAATTCGATGTACCGGGAATGTTTGGAGTCATGGAATAAAAATGTGCTGCTACACGATCTTATTCAGCCTGCTCGACCTGCTGGAGCCAATCAGGAACCAAGTTCACCCTGAGACCAGGGACTAGGTACAAAGGTTGGACCTGGACGCAAGAACTCAGGGACACAAACAAGAACTCAACTCTCTTTGCACCAGCCAGAAATTCAGATGGAAAGGGAAAGCATAGAGGAGGGTGAGATTAGTGTGACTCTAAGCTTCTCAGTGGGAGGAAGGCATGAGGCAGCAGACTCACCTGCATGAAACTTCACATAATGAAACAACACATTCAACCACACTGCTCTCTCTTCAGTCAGACTTCTGTCCTTTACAAAAGATTTCCTACAAATAATGCAAGAAATCATCTGAAAATACATCATTGACTAGAGCAGGTGTAGTTTTTTTTTCAATCACTCACAGGACTGGGAGCAGGTTGGTGTGTAGAACCTGAAAAGTTGTTTTTTTCAACCAGAGACAGAAGATAGTTGGGTTTGGGTATTTCTCTGAAGTCGAATCTAGTGCTGGTTTTGAAACTTTTTGTGCCACATAAGCTCTTACAGTGGTTGTTGCTCAATTTACAATAGAGAGGAGGGTTCATGCACCTTTGTCAAAGTCAAATTCAAAAGCTTTTTCAGGACTTTACCACTTTGATAATCATACATACACACATACACATTCACATACACACACACACATATATACACACCACTTTTGTTGACCACAATAAAATAAATAAATACCATATAATTAAGGATAATAGAGCATTAGACAACAATTCAGACAACCAAACTTACAACAAACAAAACTAACAATCAACTTTTAAGAAAAGAAAAAGGAGCTACTAATGTGCCACCTTGCTAAAAGCAGACCTTGATTGCTATGTACCTGGCTTAGTCAATACAAAACAATCAAATTTCAAGTATTTTCATGAATTTTAAGTACCTGCACCAACCCTGTGGGTACAGAAAAAAACAGTGGTTTAATAACAGCAAAAATATGTCAACACTCTGCCAATTCCTTTTATTGTTTACTTCCACATTTTCAGATACAACTTCTCTTTCTTTCCTCCTCTTATTTTCACAGCTTCAGTTAAGATGCTGACGATGACTGACAAGGAGGAACAAATTTTTGTTCATCAGGGCACTCACTTATCTGGTTCTGATCTGGTTAAGAGTTAGAGCTCAGAGTTAGTGCTGTATGTTTGGGTGTTGACTTTGACATGGTTCACTCACTCAAAAGAAAGCGAATGGACTGAAACATGTGCAGAGAATCAGCAGCGGTGGCGAGGCCCTGCTGCTCCTTCATCCAGTGTCTGCAGCTCCTCACAGAGGTCGTGAGGAGGCCGGAGGAGTTTCTGGCTTTGCTGCACGAGTGTTGCTGCTCAGCTGTCAGCTCTTAATGACAATGTCTTTCACCGCTTCACCTTCTTCTTTTGCTTCCTCTGTGCTCCGGTGCGGCTCCTGTCGTCGTGGCCTGTGATTGGCCCTCCAGTGGATCCAGTGTCTCATCTCTGTCTCACCCCAGTGCGGGAGGAAAACTGTGATTTGATACCCGGAGATGAGATCAGGGCTTGTGGGAATTTCACGCAGTGTGTGAAAACAGTGGAGTGTTAAGGTCTGAGGAGATAAGTGAAGCGATGTCGTCAGGGCTCGCTGATCTCAGAGATTAGAGCAGAGACCCTAACAGAAGAGCCTCTGTGACAGATAGTGTCTCAGATGAAGTCGTGACATCAAGTTGCATCTATGAGTTAAGGGAAGTATTTTTTGCAGACTTAACAAGGGAATGAGGAGATCTCATGACACTGTGTCGCAGAGCATGCAGGTGCTTTTAGTCAAAATATCAACGCTGTCTTTGTCTCTGTCTGTCTGTCCACTGGGAAGCCTTTAAATACAGATGAGTCTGACAAACTGTTGCAAATTCAGCAGCTCAATTTATGCTTTGTTGTTTCATTTTTCTCCCTTCTTTGTCCTGGACTCACCTTTGTGTTTTTGATTCTGCACCACCTTGTCCTCATTGACTGAAATTTGTTTTATTCCACAGGCTATACAAAATGTATTGAATTAAGAGTAACACTGTCATCGAACATTATGAGCATTTATATTACTAGTATTACAAATCACTGCTAATTGAGTCAGCAGTGTCTGCTAATTTACCGAACTTACAGTAATGAAACAAAACATCAGTATATAGATAACAAAATTCAACATGGATTTCCTAAAGTTTGGAAGTGACTTGAGTTCACATCAGTTAAAGACTCTGAACTGTCCCTAGTGTGAGAGTGAAGAGTAAGTGTGCCCTGTCATGGACTGGTGACCTGTCCCTACATTTCACCCAGTGATGACCAGAGATCATCAGGCTCCAGCAGAACCTTGTGACACCATGAGTGGAGAGTGGGCGTGATGGATGGATGTAAATTAAAAAAGATGAGATTGCAGAGTGCAATCTTGCTACATGTAATTCATTTATTCAGCTGTTTAGATTGTGGGTGAGACAAGGCACAGCGGGTCGGGTCTGATCAGAAATCATGCACTTCATCACATTCACACATCTTATCAGTGAATCCAAGCAGCGATAAATGTGATATCAAGATGTGAGGGTGGCATAGGCCTGATCTATGAGCTGCTATCTGGATCCATGCTCGTGGCCTTGCCTGAAGGCTCCAGAGCTGCTCCACTCTCACATTTTAACTCAATGGAAAGAGAAGTAAAGCAGCATGTTGAAGAGAGACAGACCGGGGAGCTCTGTTTACACGCCATTATCGCATGATGAGATAAAAGAGAGCTGCTTTCAACTGTAAGCAGCCATTAATCTACCCTCTGGTGCTTCATTTCATTGGTGACTCACACCTCCGGGTCAGAAATCAATTTATTCTAAATCAAATGAAATAAGGATTTTCTCTCTTTCTTTTTTTCACATTGAGCAACATAACCAAAGCAGAAAACGGATTTAGATAATATTTTCCAAGGTTAAAGTTCCAAAGTTAAAATCATGCAATGATTCACAGTTTTATGCCAAGTGATACAAAGCAGAGCAGCTATTATCTAGTCCTTCAGCTGAGCTACAGTGTGGAATATGACTGAGAAATACATCAATTAATCAACCAGCAGCACATCGTCTCCTCCATTGTTACATCTTCTCAGATTGTTCTCAGTCTCAACGTCGTTCTCCATCTTCACTGCTGAAGAAGAAAATACTGACAAAGAGAAATCAGAGGTTCATCCACATTTACGCAGCTTTGTGCAAACAGGTCAGCATCGAAATTACTGTCTCTAATGGTTTCTTCATGAGCAATTACACTTAAAATGCTCTTTTTAAAATCAAATTAAGACAGTGCTTAGAGAAGGACTCCCCTTCCCTCTACACAAAAAAGAGCTTGATGCAGCTCTGACTCAGTCCTGTTGTCTTCCCTCATTTGCTCAGCAGCTGAGTCTGCCCTGTGCACATGGCTAGAGGGGATGAAAGCCAGGTCATCCTTAGACAAACACAAGGCTCTCGCACCAGCAAGACTCCCTGCAGGTTCCAGTTTGGGTTCCTGAAACTAATTTTGAAGCAACAGTGACAGCATTTGTGGCATCTCACCCTGAGCCGTGGAGATGAGGTGAAGATAGAAGGAGAAAATGCAGAAGAAAATGTAGAAGGCAACTATGCAGTGCACACCACCCCCACCCCCCAGCACCACCCTCCACACTCACACACACACTCACAATGAATTGATTTCAGCCTTTAAAAGTTTTTCACTGGCGGCTGAGGTGATGTGGTTTTCCCTGACTTTCTTTAGCACAGAGATGTCGCTTCAGGCTCTTGCAAGTCTGAGATGCTCTTCTCTCTTTGTGTTGAGATGGCTCGGTGGTTCTGTCCAGTTTTATCCATCTTCCCCCCTTGCTCTATGTCTGAGATTTGGTGGACTGAGCTGTCAGCCTGACACCCGTGGACAGGTTGACAGCCCGGAGCTTCACTTGACCAGGATCTGATTTGCCTAAAACGTGAGCTGCCATTGATCTTTTGACTTCTTTCACTATTATTTACCCACACTTTCTTTTTGTGTCTCTGTCGTCTTCTAATTCACATTTCGTCACCATTTCCAGCCAAACCAACCAAAATCAAAACATTTCATTTGATAATTCTGCCACACATATATATATATATATTATATAATATTATATTATATTATATATAAATATATATGTGTGTGTGTATATATATTTATATATATACAACAGACATAGACAACAATAGACAACAAATTAAGTTATGAATGAATACTTGCGCACAATATAAGAGAAATCAAACATTATTGTCCTAATATTACTGTCACATACTCTGTTAGTAAAAGTGGCACCACTCTTAAGATGTTTTCATTGGTTTCTTGTTTACATTGACTGTAGCCAATTCATTGTCACAGCAGCAGCCATGAGAGCCATGAGAAGGATGCAACTCAGAACGTCTTTGGAGCGAACAGTGGGAACCATGGGAACTAATTATTATTAACAACACATACACACACACATAACTCCTCCTTGAGAGGTCTCTGTTTAGCATGTCTTGTATTGTTATGGTTATGATTTGTGTTCATGTGCTCTCTGCCAATTTAACTTCCTGCTTCTAATTGTGATATTCACTCTGTACACACGTCTCCTGTGTTTCCCTGACCACCCTGCCCCTTTTCTACCATCTCTTGACCCCATCAGCCAATCAGTGTCTTTACAGTTGCCCCCTTTGTTTGTGATTTCATGAGAGTGAATTTAATTTTCATTATTCACTTGTCTGTGCCTTTCGTCCAAGCTGTATTTATTCCTGCTGTGCCCTGGCCTGTTTGATTTCCATTCTTACATGTTTTATTATATTCTTCATTAATTAATTTATTAATTGCAATTTATTTTCAACATTTCATTAGTTTCCATTTATCTTTGTTTGTTTGCATAGATTCTCCTTGTTTGAAATCAGCTCGAGAGTTTCAATCTGGTGAGTCACCAGTCATTTCTTGATAATGTTTTCAATGTTTCCTTGAATATATTGACCTTTTCTGCTCCAACATTTTCATTTTAATCCAATCTTTCAGCTCTTTATTTTGTTTCATGTTGATGACTCTCCAGCTGCTGTACATTATTTGTGCATGTGTGTGTGTGTGTGTACTTCACTGATGACAGTGAAGTCGTACAAAAACTTCAGATCAGACAGAATCTCTTGCCTGCTCATCAGTCTTCCACCGGCTGATTAATCACTGTGTGTGTGTGTGTGTGTGTGTGTGTGTGTGTGTGTGTGTTTGTGTGTGTGTGTGTGTGTGTGTGTGTGTGTGTGTGTGTGTGTGTGTGTGTGTGTGTGTGTGAATCGCAGCAGGACAAAGACATAGATTCTTCCCTGACCTTCACCCATAGCTTCACCTCTGGATTCCCATTGGCTTTTTATCGGAGTCGAAGCAGCAACACAGCAGCTCGTCTATCTGCCAATCAAAACAGCTGCTCCACCCCCAGCACATCACCCTGAGTGATCACAGCCCTGCAGGTCGACTCAGTGTTGCATCGTGCGTTTGGAGATCTGTAGATTCAAACAATAGCTGCCGTGCACCAGCGGCAACATGGCTCTGTCAGCGGTGTGTTAGCAACCAGGGGCTGAGCCGTCCATCTTCCAGAGTTTCATTACCTGACCATCCACAGGGCTGCCTGCAGTGAGACAATGTCTCTCTACCCCTTTATTCACTTTATCTTCTGTTTTCTCTGGAAAACACAAATAAAGCTAGGTTTTCTCTCAGGTAAAAGGTTTGTTGGAAAAGCTCTGATGCATCTTGTCTCATTTTATCTAACAGTATACCAGAGAAGCTAAACCTCAGTAGCTCCACATTCATCACAGGCTGATGTGCATGATGTTATGACTTGCATGTGCTGTTATAACTGAGTGCATTGTTGCTAACTGTGTGCATTGTGTTGTTCAGACCTATAGGTTACAGTTGGCAATGGTATCGTGTGTTGTGTTGTTGCCACATTAGACACAAATTTACCCCTTTAACTTCACGTCCACCTCTAGCTGAGCCTTAAAGGAGACAGGAGGATAAATCAACAGTATAATTAATACACACAGAGTGAAATCAGATTAGAATAATAAGAAAACGGCCTGAGAAACAATTATTGGGTGTATCAACGGTGAGTCTTAAGGCTGTTTTTATTTCCTGACAGTTGATGAGATGAAGAAGGACAAATGTGCAACCACTGCCTATTAATTATTTTTCCTTTTGAAACCTCCCATTCCCTGACGGAGGGACAGGATGGAAGCCAATTTGGCAGCAGCCAAGTCTCCTGGCTCCCATCAGCTCATCTTATTATTTCTGTCTTAACCCAGTCCATTACACTTAAAGCTGGAGAGACATCAGAAACACTGTGCATTGTAATGAATCCTCTGCTATCAATACTGCAGCAACTTGCGTCCATGGAACAGACTGTTAATAACATTTTGTCAACACAGTGACAACGTTAAAAAGCTCTAAATTAATTAGAACATTGAATAAACATATACAGTAAAATAAAAAAACAATTCTCAAATACATCAGGCAATTCACTGAACTACAGCATGTGTTTCTCTGGCTTTTGATCTGTTTTTAAGAATGATTAAAGTCTACACCTGGTTTGGATTTAATGCTGGATGCAAAGAGAAGATAATCACCCTTACAACAAGCAGAGAAGTGAGGTGAAATGTGACTCCCATCTGATGGATGTGAAACTAAAACCTGAAACTAAAACTAAAACTCTAACTTCATAAATGGAAAAAACCTCTAAAGTCACTGGAACAAAGCTGCAAACAATCAAATCTCAATGCGGAGGTCAAATACATCAGAATGGGGTCCTGCGGCTGTCCCAGGATAAGGATGAGAACCAAAAACCTCAGATAGCCTCAGATATGGTATTGTGGGACTGCCACATAACACGAGGGGATGTAAGATGGTGTGCATGGACACAGAGCTTATGGCTTCATGGCTTCTAGATGTATAGCATAATGTCTGAATGGATTTGGTATATGCATATCCCAGGATTAAGGGGGGGATGCAGGATTAATTTATAGAATAGGATATCAGAGTATGGTAGGGGGCCTGTGGACTTTCTGTTTAACTGAATAACTGATTACAATTGTGTGGGGTTGTTGGTGGCACATTTTTGCTTTCGAGGACAGAAGAGCATACAGAGGAGTAGCACACTTTGTGCTACTACTATAAGTGTGAGACTTTAGTTTGCCTGTCAGATTGAGATGGTCAGGTCATTTCAGCTAACCAGTACATCCCTATCCATCTTCCTCTCTTCCCCTCGCACTAAAAGAATCCCCTTAATGCTGTTGTTGTTCTTTTCACTAGTAATAATTTTACTGCTAGGGTTAGATTGAATTTTTACATTGTGATTTCTTTCAGCTCCAGAATGTTTCTTTTTCCACTGCCTGTTCGGACCCACAGATCATGTGGGTGCATGCACAAATGTTTATTTGCATTAAAACAACAGAGGGATGACATGTGTATCTGTTGTTAGTTGCTAGTTATTAAGAACTACAAATACTCATTGCCAAGTAAAAATTACAAGACCTTGAACCTGGATAGTGTCACAGCAGCCTGATGGAGAGTCTCAAAGCACAATCTCTGTTCTGCTGCTATTCACGCACACACTCTCAAGACATATGGACAATTGACCTAAACATACATCGTTTTGTACTGCATATTCCACACAGCAAGGCCTTAGCGGTGACCGGGAGTTGAACCCAGGACCTTGCTGCTGCGAGGTGACAGTACTAATCATTTGCATGTGCTGTTAGTTTATTCTGTAGGTTTGTTCCCTCCATCTTCTACATGTTGTTGAAGTAATTTGGATGTGATGCGACGGGCCACGTACGGTGCAGGTTGTGACCCCAGGCTCTTCCTGGTGATGATTCACACCACGGTGTGTGTCAACATGATGTGCGAGGCATGACCAGTGTGAAAAATGTTGCTTCTGTGAACAACAGGTTATGTTCACAACTATTATCTCACAAGGGCACGGCGACCTGCAACACACACAAACACACGTGTGCCGATGTCCTCATTCAATCCATCATCAGTTTCTCTGTCCTCCTCTGAAATAAAATAAATAAAAATAATCATTTTTTCCAGTGGATACAAATACGTGCTTACACACATACACACACACACACACACATACACACACACACACGCACACACACGCGCACTGCCACAGTCGATTCATCCATCTTTGTCAATGCAGACCTCCAGCAAACAGCTGACATCTGATTGCTGACATGAGAGAAGAGAAGAAGGAGGAGCTCAATCTGCTTTTGACAGGAAGTGTGTGAAAACATGTCGGACCACGTCTCATCACATCCAGGACGAGAGACAGGGAGTGGAGACATTCAGCGCCAACATCGCCATCTTCATAGCAGGGATAAATTAGTCTGGAGCCAAGAGATGGCACTTGAAATCAATTTTATATTTTTTGAAAAGAGAAACTTGACAAGTTCCATATCAGGATCTTATAAATCTGCTGCAATGTTGTTTAATTATATCAAGGTGAAATTCAGGATTTGCTTTAATCAATGGATGAAAATTCAGACTTGTTTCCCTGAGAAAAAAAAAAAAGAAGAAGTAGGAACATGTGTATTACAGCTGCAGGAAACACAAAGTGTATTATGTGAATGTGTGTAAGTGACAGGGAGATTTACAGTGGTGGTGTTTTTGCTATATTATATGTGAAGTTGTGCCTTGAAGGTGTGTATCTGTGTGGACATATGTGGTTATGGTGGGGTGTGTGTGAATGTGTTTGCAAATGTGTGGTGGTGTGTGTGTGTGTGTGTGTGTGTGTTGTTTTATTACATCTATTAATCACGCTGAACAGCTGGAGATTTTTTGTCATTTTTCTCTCTTTCCATCTCTTTTTTTCCCTTTTCCCTGTCAGTTCTTCACAGGCTTTGAAGCTCACTTCCCCCCACTGTGCATGTGTTTGTTTGTGTGTGTGTGTGTGTGTGTGTGTGTGTGTGTGTGTGTGTGTGTGTGTCATAGAAAGGTCTGCCAACCAACCACAGGCCAGAGCCGCTTTTCTGAACCTGATAGTGAAAGTGCAGCAGACAAATGAGAGTGAGTGCAGCAGTCATTCATTATTTTGGCAGATTCAGGTCACACGACTCATCTCTCTTATGTCCTTCGTATTAGTGTCAACAGCTTCAGGTTCACAACAGTGTCAGTCTTCTGTTGAACTTTGCTACCCATGAAGTTGTGCTACAGAGTGGTGCATGTGAAAGCCCACAATATTGGGCCCATTATAGGTTGCAATATTGTCATGCAAGCTTTGTAGATATTGGAATATTGGTTTATGGGAATATGTTACCTGTGGAACCATGCCCTTACATTCGCAAAGTGCACATTGAGTGCATAGTACAATGACCTTTTCAGGTCGAGTCCCAACATTGGGTCTGAAGCATTTCACGGGTTCTCATCACATGCCGCAGGATGCTGTGTTCATTTGCCAGCATCAATGGCATTTCCCTCATGTCTGCACTCTTTCACGGCTGCGTGTCTGCCTCACTAATCTTCCTCTCAGAGTGAATGAAAATCCAAACATAACAGAAATCCTTCTGCTAAAAGCTACTTTACCACTTTAAGCAAATTGGGGTGAATTTTGAGTGTTAAGTCGTAAATCCTGCATTATTCTGGATGAACGAAGTCAACATGAGGATAATGTTATGAAAAGAAGAGTGTCCTAATGGAGATTAAGGTTGGGCTCTGACGTGTGGCTCATGTCAAACAGCTCAGAGGAAGAAGAAGAGACATAGCAAATGTGTTGTTTGAGGCTGAAGCTGAGACACTCAAGGGTCTTAAGGACATGGCAGCATGAAGAAGAAAAAGTGGAAGAGATAGATGAAGTAGAAGAAAAGAAGATAAAAATGAAAAGGAGGAGTAAGATGTGAAAGATCCAAAGAGGGAGATAAAGACATTAAAAACATGATCTGTCTGAATAAGGCGGAAGAAAATTTGCTTCTGTAGTTTCCCTTTGTACTGAAGAAACGAGCATGTCAAGCACAACATGAGAACTAAATTGTCACATACACACACACACACACACACTTTTCAGTGGAACAGGATCAGAAACTCCCCCACCCTGTTGACTCCCTGCCCATGGCTGCAAACCCCCTTCACGTCACGTCTGCTCTACTTGCGTCTGTCTCGGTGCAGCCCTCGACTGCAAGCAAGAAAACACGCAAATGATCTCAGATTCTCTTTGAAGAATGACGTGAGCAGGACGGTGGAGGCCAGTGCTAAATACAGAGATATTGATACTCAGACACAGAAAGAAAATGATGCACACTGAATTAATATTTACACAGACCTTTAAGCAGAATTGTTGATCGTGGTATTTATGCTCAGTACTGAATCTTACAGGCAGATCTGCGCTGGGCTGCAACCATCCAGGTTTTACCAAGAGAATCGGAATCTGATACACCTCCTCTAACCTCATTTCTCCTCTGCAACCTTGCTGTCTCTGCCAAAGGATTTCCTCAAGAACATCAGCTGTTCTGCTCCTCAAGTTGTTCTGTTGCATTTTGCTGTTATTAGATTTTACTACTCAGTTTACTACTCAATCTAAATGAACATTTGGCAGTTTGAGAACGACATGACATGGTGACAAGAAAGAAGAAGACACCTTTTTGAGTGGGTTCAGTTGAGTATTTCATATATCATGATAATAAAATGTGCATTTTTTAGACAAAGAGCAATATACCTGATGGGTGAAACCAATGACATGCAATCACCCCCATATGCCCTAAGGAAATAAAGTCACTGGAGCTGTGGCTTTTCCAAATCCTTTACTCTTTTGACTCTCTTCCAATCTTCTTACGCCCCTGCCTCTTTCACTCTTCGCATTTTCTCTCACCAGTGTTGTCTTTGGACTATTCTTCTTGCTGTTTGATAGTCTCAGTCTCAGCAATGTATGTAAACTTTTGAAAATTCCTCTACCTGTTAAATGCACTTGATGATGATGGAATTTATTGGTTAATTGGGCCCCGGGATTAAGCCGGTGCCAGGGCCAAATATGGCACTTCCAGGGCCATGACGCGCCACTGACACATCTGTAGGGGCGGGAGCATGAGCCAATCCAGATCTGCTATTCTAGGCCCCAGGACACACAAGAGCGAGAGAGCAGTTTAGGGAGGAGAATCGTAGCCTGTTGGAGCATCCCCACGCTGCACGACTGATAGAGCATCCCATACCATTCTGTTATATTTTGCCTCGACGTCCTGTTGAGGTGGGTGGTTTGTTTTCACAGCGCAGCATCCTCAGGGCCGAAGAAGGCTGAGAGCCAGGAAGCTCACAGCAACTCCTGGGAACTGGAAGTGTGTGGTTTTTCTTTTTTGTTTTCTTTATTGATTTAAAAAAGCACCATAGTCAGATTTGGAGTTGGGGGGGGATTCCTTTTTTGTGGATTTTGGTTAACGTTTGGACTAACATTGATTTTTGTTGATACTTTTTAACTTTTTTGTTTACTTTTTTGTTGATACTTCTCTTGATACTACTCTTCTTTTTGCACATTAAGAAAGACTATTTTGGTTTTGTTGGGGGGAGGGGGGATTAGGGTTAGTTTGGGATGTTTTGGACTGAGAAACAAGAGATTTTTTTTGTTGTTGTGTACTGAGTAGTTAAATAAAAGCAAACAGGGAACCCATACAGTCAATCTCAGTCTGAGCCTGAGTGATTGTTACACACTCAAACTGTAATTCAGAAGCTAAGAGCCACCTGATAAATTGACTCAGCTTCATTTTTGGAGATTTGGTGTTGTTTGGCCAACACTACCTTCATCATTTAATTATCACACACATACAGAACACTCCATCTTTCATCATCGACCCTGAGTGCCACTAGCAATTAAATCCAGTTGCCCTCCTGCCTATAGAAGAAACTACAGTGCCAAACTTCAGGCCCACTGACACATCTCCTTGTCAACATATGAACTGCTAACTCACTTGAGTCCAGTTGAGTCATCATTAAATATTCTATAGGCAACTTAATATAACATCCTGATCAAATAATTATCTCAAATATGAGGTCTATCATAGCCAAAGCAGATGATTGCATCACTATTGACCTTAACTTTCTAGGTTTTCTGGTAAATGTTCAGGACTTTTACTGCACAAACTTTCTCTGACAAAGAAAAAAACAAACTCTGCATTAGGAGTTCAGAGACTGAAAAAAGGGAGGATTTAGATGTGAGAAAGAGCACTTTGGGATTATTTTTCTTTTCTCAAATAATCCTCAGAAGTGAGGCAGTCTTCATTCAAATGTGTCTATTTATTCATTTCTTAGACTACCATGTGGAAGTGGAAACCTCAATGTTTCTCTTAAACCTGTAGATCATGTATGACTCACATACAGAACGTGCTGCTGTGATGAAGTTTACAATTATTAGGAAACTTTTCAGTTTTCTCCATCAGACAGATAGATTTATTGTGACACCAATGTGATACTCACTGTTGAATGTCAAGCAGCTCAACCTGTCAATTATTCCTCACCCCATCTAACCTATTGAGGTAGACTTGCATCTGTGAGGTGCAGAGGGGCAGTGCATTTGCATCTTCTACATATAGCAAGAAACAGCTCTGATCACTAGACAACAGTCATGATACCATCAGTTATCTGCAGTGTCTCAAATGACCTGTTACACCCTGTTCAATTTTGGGCTGAACAAAACAAAAGATGACCATCATAGGAGAATCGTGGAGATATCTGTCATCGTGGCTCTAAAATGGTGGTCATATGTTGCACTGTGAGACAGATTCAACGACGGCTGTCTTGCGACTAAAGATATCCTGGGATAAAATTTTGGTGGTGTCACAAATTTTCTACGACTCTACAACATTGACCAATAGACCGCTGACTGAGAGAGAGAGAGAAATATAAAATTAGAGAGAGCTGCTTTCACTTCACAGATGGTGATTAATATGATGAACTGTAGCTGATTAATGATGAAGCCAGTTCTCCGCCTCACTAGACCCAGGGGTAGTCTAGTGTAGCCAGTTTCCCAACTATTTTAAGTCACTGCAATCATGTAGTATGACATGGTCCAACCGAATATGACTAAAAAGTTTGTAGTGTTAATCAGTGAATTACAGAGTCCAGTGAGTGTTGACAGTCACAGTGAACTGCAGATCCAGAGTTTTGACAGCTTCATAGGACCTCAGAGTGTCTAAAGCTTGAGAGGACTAGTGCTCCTTGACAATCTTTAAGGATTTACAGCATAATCTGTAGCTACAGTGGACCCAGAGAGTCTTGACTATATCAGTGTACTGAAGATGTTTCATAGTATCAGCAAATGAACCACGACAGCAGTGAATACAGTGAATTTTATAATTTACACATTCAGATGGCTGCAGTGGCTCGACAGCATTAATGGACTGCATAGTCTTGATACCCTTTGCTTACTACAGACTTTCAATACCTTTAGAGATCTTCAGTTATGACTGCAGTGTCTCTGAAGCATAAAAGGAGTCTCAGTGGACTGCAGATTTGCAACATCTGCAGACTGTATATTCTTGAGAGGCTCAGCAGATTGCAGAGTCTTGACAGCGTTAGTGGACAGCATTTTCATGAAGATGTCAGCTGGACTTCTTCGCCCAGCTTCCAAAGACTGGACAAAGGTATATACACAGCTTCAATGGACTGTGGTGTTGACAGATTCAACAGACTCCAGAGTCTTGCCAGCCTGAGTGGACTGTAGTGTATGACATTAGGTGTCTATAGGGTCAGTGGACAAGAGGACCTCTTGCTGCCCTTTGAGGTCTTTGAGGACCTCAGAGGGCAGCAGAGTCTCTACAGCCTCAGTGGACTAAGGAGTCTTGATTGCATCAGTGGACTGCAGAGTCTTGACAGGCTTGAAATAAATAAATGAAAGGATTAAATAAATAACAACCTGTCATGACCAGCAGCTTAGACATACAGTCCAGGTCTGAATGCTTTTATAGCACCACATATTTGTACAGTAAAAGGTGAAATGTAATATTATATTGAAATTATTTATTTTATGAATGCATTTGTGGCAATAATTGGTTAGTTGAAGGGACTGGACTGTGCATGGTGACATATATAGAAATGGATAAAATAGCAGAAACAAGAAGAACAAAAGTAATAGAACCTCAGATTCTCTACAGTCTCAGGAACTGCAGTATTGTTCACTGGGTCTACATCCACAGAAGACTTAAGAGAGAAAAAAAGAGTCTTTCCTCTCAATTACAGTCTTAACAGTCACAGAGGACAGCAGTGTTTTTTGGCCTTTCATATTATTGACTTCTGTGGACCACATTGTCTTTATTGCATTGGTGGACTTTAGAGTCATGGCAGCCACAGTAGACTGCAGTGTCTTTTCAGTGTCAGATGACAGCAAGAATTATACAGCCTTAAAGGACTGCAGTCAGCAGAAGACTGCAGTAACTTTCAGTCTGTACAACCTCAGTTGTTTCAGTGTCTTGGTCCTGGATGTCGCCTTACTACCATCCAGTGTCTCTACAGCCGTTGAGGACTGCAACATTTTCTAAAGTCTAGGGGGACAACAGTGTGTCTATAACCTCATATAAGTGCAGTCTTACCAGCAACACAGGACTGCGATCTTAATTGCCTGAGTGGAGCAAATTGCCTCTACAGCTTGAATGACCTCCAGTGTCTCTACAACCTCAATGGACTGCAGACTCTTGATACCTTCAGAGAACGTATGGAGTAAGCCAGGCACCAGTATACTGCAGTCTGGACAGGCTCAGCCAGATGCAGTCCTCAAAGCCAGAGAGTATTGAAGTGACTTAACAGCCTTAGCGGTATGGACCGAATATTCTTGACATCATCAAACGACTACAGAGTCCAGCCTGCTTTTGAGGATACCAGTGTCACTGGATTCTCAGTGATATCCAATATACCTACTGCATCTGAGTCTCATTGAACAGTAGTATCTGGATAGTCTCACAGACTCCTACTGTAGAGTTTTGCAACCATTAGGAGACACCAGAGTCGGTATAGTGTCTGTGGACTTCTGTATCTCTACAGCTTCAGACAGCTGCATTACCTCTTCAAGTTTCAGTGGACTGCAGAGTATTTGTAGACTCAGATTGCGGGTTGTTGACTGATTCACTGGACTGCAGTCTCGACCTCCTTATGGATTTGCAGTGTCTCTACACACTCATAGATATCCAGTATCTTCAGCCCAAAAGGCTAAATAATTACACAGCAGTGTTTCTACAGTTTCAGCACATTTTCGACTGCATTGTCTTGACAAAGTCTTAACAGCATATCTGCATGCAACATTTCAGGAGTCTATCCATCAGAGTCTAGACAGAATCAGCAGACTGCAGTGTCTTCCAAGCTTCAAAGGACTACAGTGTCTCTCCAGCTTGAGTAGATTGCAGAATTTTGCGAGCATCAGAAGGCAGCAGAGTCATGAGAGCCACAGTGGACTGCAGTGTCTCTACAGCATCAATGGGGTGCAGAGCCTTGACAGCCTCAGGAGGAGTTTTGGCAGAAACAGAGGACTGTAGATTATTCAAACCATCAGAGGACAGAAGACACCTGCCTCAGTGGACTATGGAGTCTTGACAGCATCACCAGAATGTGTTGTTGATCGCATCGCGTCTCTACAGTCTCAAATGGCAACAGTGTTTATCCACTCTCAGAAGAGAGCAGTCTTGGCAGCATCAGAAGACAGCAGTTTCTCCAGCCTCAACTGACTGCAGATTATTGGCAGCATCAGAGTATTGCAAATTTTTCATAGTATTAGAGGACTGCAGTTTCAACAGTCCTGTGGATTTCAGTATTGAAAGCATCATCAGATTGCAGCGTCAATTTCAACTTCAGTTGTCAGTGCCAGTGTCAGTTCATAATGTTGACTTGGGACACTTAAGACAAACAAAACAACATCTACAGAGCAGAGACCAACAAAACTTAATAGGACCCCATGAGCTGATGAGGTGAGAAAACAAACTTCCTTTAACAGTGAGACAACCTTGGGCAGAACCAGCTCAGAGGGGGCAAGCATGTGACTACAGTTTAGTTTACAGTGGAAGTGTATGTATGTAGTACAGAATCAGTAAGAATATGAGATTGGTTGGGTTCATGCTAAAGGTTCTGGTTCTTGACCAGTGTTGGTACTCCAGCACTGCCATATTCAAGTAACCCAGGGATAAGGTTTAACATACCATCATTAGCATGCTGTTGCATATTGACACAATCAATCACAATCAACACGTTGATTCCATCAGCTGATAGCAGAGACATGCCAGTCACAGTGAACTGGATCGTCTCTACAGCAAGAGACAGCTGCAAAGTCTTTACAGTTCTTACAGTTTTGTAAGTTGACAGCAGTGGACCTACAGCCTCAACAGAAGGTGGACTCTTGACAGCATCAGCAGACAATAGAGTCTTGATGAAACTGCAATGTCTTGACAACCACTGTAAACAGAAATGTTAGCAGTGAAGCTTGAGAAATTCTGCCTTAGGTGGGACCATGTTGCACTGTCTGGACTCTCTAGGCATCTTTGGCAATATGTCAGAGATGTGACATGGGTGACCAGATGTTCAGGGTCTTAAAATGTCAGATACCTTTATCAAGCAAGAGAGATCCTGCCTTGTGGCCGAGCAGCACAGCAGCATTCATCCTTGACTTCAGCCTCCCTATCAAAAGCCATCTTATAGCTTTCTCTTTGACTTCTGTCGCTTTCCAAAAGGCTCTCTTCACTTGGCCTGTGGTGGACACCACTGAAAAATATCCTACAGAGAGAAGCCTCAGCTTCCCACCTCCAACGGTTTACTTTAGGCCCTAACAGCTTGTGGTACTTTTCCTTCTGCTGGCTTCATCTATGCAGCCTTTCATGGGCACAGTTAATCAGAATTCAGCTTGTGTTGCCAGGTTTTATGAAACACTAAGGCCTTCTAGCAGGCCTCACAATGCACGTGACATGTATGCGTCCTCTGATTAGATACTCACTTGTGATGCCTTTTGTTTGCAAAGGTTTGATTTGGTGTTTTGAGTTACACTGAATGCGCAACCTTAAACTGCTTAACCAAGGCAACAACGAGATACCAAAGCACATCTGGACACTTGCAAGCTACAGTGCTTTCAAAAACTATTGGGGACACCAGGCTGGATACACAGCTCAACAAACAGGTGTGCAGGGAAAGTTTGTAAGTCTGACAAACTTTTAATTGCTGATGTTTTAATTGCTGATGCAGGTACACTGATTTTTAAATGCTCCGGCAAATAGCTTGTGTTGGACGCCATCATAGACTGTATACAAAAGATAGAAGTAGTCTTGGGTATGAAGAAGGAGGCCAATGCGGAAAGGACTTTTCTTGCAATACCACAGTGATCTGCTAGGCCCGGCTCCAAAAAACACTTTTTGCAATACACTCCCAGTCAAAAAATGCCATTTTCAATTATGAAATACTCATTCAATAACTCACACCGACTTCAACACTTTAAGTTTACTGCCAGCGTGTAATATGGTGGTCAATATGCAAATATTTCCATGATTAATAAAACATCAGCGCTTTAAGAAATGAATGAATATGGGCTCGTCCATTTTGCTGACAGGGGAGCCTCACAGGAGCGAGAGCGCAAGTCACATTAACTGGAGGAACAGACTGTGTTTACCTCGTTCATATGGCTGTTATTGTTCTTTATCCAGTATGGATCGTATGGACCAGTGGCTGTGTTGAGGAGAACAGAGGTGAAAGGTTATATCCGTCATTCATTTCTCTCCCCTCCCAATGGTTCCTGCTGGCTCAGTTACAAGGGATGGCAGCCCCCTGCAACTCAAACTCTTGGCTTCATTAAGTCTCATTCGCACATCAATGGGTGATGTCACAGAGGGTTGGGGCTTGGATGCAACTGAGGTGATGCAATGTGCAAGTGTTTCTGTATATTATTTCTCCAGCCATGGTGTCATAAATGATGGTATTATGAGTGGTATTTATTCAAGTTGACTAAGAGGGACCTCACTGCAGGCCTATGTGTGAAATGCACAGCCCGCCACTGGAACTTGAAATGAAAGATCTCTGTCAAAAAAGTAATCCAGCAGTTTAATTCCTATCATGTTTTTTTGTTTTGTTTGTTTTTTTGTTTTTTTGTTTTTCTTTTGTTTCCTGGAGGAATTATTCAATCATTGTGGCTGTGTAAGCCTTTGTTTTCTGACCACTGCTCAGTTTCTCCATGGACACAACACTGCTGTCAGACACACTACCCTGCTCACTGCCATTTTTTGTCTGTCTGCTCTTGACTGTGTACCTGTTTGCTCATCTGTTACTAAAAATGACCACTGAGGCCATTTTGATCTTGATGCAGTGCCAAGGATAAGATACATTGAGGATCAGTGATGCCCACTGTGCAGTTCGGTTCAGTGTGATACAATTGAACACATTGCAAAGAATCTATAAATTGTAAGCCTATACCAGCCAGTGCCTGTGTCGGTGAAGAGGTTAAGATATTCTTCTTACCAATTTTGTGGTCTCCATAGTATCAGTGGAGTGCAGAGTCTTGTGGGATCAGAGGATAGCGCGGACTCTCTGTCCTCAGCAGACTATAGCATGTTGACGGTATCAGTGGTCTTAACTGCTTCAGGTAACAACAGTGTTTCCTCACTCTCAGTTTTTACAGACAAATCCATGAAGTGCAACCAGAATGAGTGGACTACAGTGTTTCTACAGTCTCAATGGACTATAGTCTCTGCAACTTTTTTGACCTCCAGTGTCTCTACAGCCTCAGTAGACTCTATACTCTTGTACGCACCTTACGACTATGATCTAAATCAGTTTTAGTACACTGGAATGTAAGGTATTGACAGATCAAACAGACCAGAGTCTTTCCAGCTTCAGAGAACTGCATTGTCTATACGGCATCAGTGGGGTCTTCCTTAGTGGACTGTCGCCATTCTTCAACCTCACTGACCCATTGTCGCTATTGTTTTTTGTTTGTTTGTTTTTGTTTCTAACTCCAGCACACATAGGTCAAGGGTATGATGTACACCTAAACAGGTGAGAAAGCCGACATTGACACGAAGTGAACATGAATACTCACACAGAGGCCCTTTGTCCATTTTCTCATGGTGAGTTGAGAGCACTATTCGTAAATCCGTTGTCGCCACTAACAGTGATGTTAATTAAACAAATCGAACTGATAAATGATGCTAAATCAGACAAAATATGCAAATTTGTCCCAACAATATTTAACAACATATTTAACTCAATGTAGAGTTTTAGAAATCAGAACCTTTGTGTATCTGTGTGTATATGACTCTCTGTGTGTGTGTGTGTGTGTGTGTTTAATTTGGAGTAAAGGTTAATGCAGACAAGAATTTAAAATAAATATCTTGATTGCTAATTGAACTTTGGAGTAATATGTATATGTAATGTAAAATGAGTGGAATTTTAAAGGCATCAGGAAACATCAGTAAATTGTATGTTAAAGCATGTAGTTCTGTGTTCTCATTTATGTTAAATGTGTTTTACACCAACCCAGCTTATTAGAAACACAGTTTGGTCACTTGGCAGTTATAATGTCTCTGCGTCTTCATACAGCTCAACGGACGTTTCCTGCCTTCCAGCTCACACATGGGCACGTGCACTATTGATTCTTTCACTGACAGCCTTAATTGTTTTTAATTGTACAGATACAGTATCTATAAACACACTCAAATTAGTCTTATTGGTGAAAAATCACAATCACATGAAATAAACTCAAATGTAAGATGTTTATAATATCTTCTTCGTCTTCCTCCTCTTGCCACTGTTCATAATCCATCTCTTGTCACCCCAGATATTTCTTGTCTGTGGGCAGAGTTCTGCCAATGAGATCTGGTGTGTGTGTGTGTGTGTGTGTGTGTGTGTGTGTGTACTGTATGAGTGTGCTGGGTCAGAATTAGATCTTGGCAGGTATTATCTGTTTCCCAGATGTATGGATGTCCAAGGATGTGGCCGACAGGGTAAACAACAGCACGACTCGTATAAATAAAACAAATACACTTGATTAATGAGAACAATGTGGTGGAGTTGGGTGTAGTGTGTGTGTGTGTGTGTGTGTGTATGAGTTTGTGCGTTCATGTGTGTGTGCATGTTGGAATTTAAGCTTCATTATGTTATATATATTATACAGTAACATTACTCACATGCCCTAATCATTATCTAAAATGTGCCAGATTCACGCCATGTTACGTCACGGTGTGGAGGTCAGTGAATCGAGGGCCTTTCTGTATTCAGTTTGTAAGTGCTCATCGTGGCTTTTTCTTTTTCTTTTAAGAGTCGATCACGGGAAAGGAGGAGATATTTTTGATACAGTATTATGTATGAAAGGTATCTCTGTGAGATACATTAAAATGCAATCTCTAATTGTCAGGTATTTTTCAATCTGGTTTTTGCATTTCTTTTTCCAGCTCTTATTTTTTCTAGCTTCACATATGTACATGTGTGTTTCTAGTGTGTGACATCTTGTCTTAATGTCCTGCCACAGGCATGTTACACTGTCACACACGAAGCTACATGTCATGCGAAACACACTGTGCGCATTGTATTGTCTGTGTTGCATGCAACTCGCAACAAAACAAAATAATCCCACTGCATTTACTGACTGGCAGTCAGTGACCGCCGCCATCATTTACATGATGATTTCCATGATGATGTGAGTCAACAATTACACATCACAATATTATTTTTAGGTATTTTGCCAAGGCCTCTTATGGGGTTGAAAAATCTGACAGTCATCACTGAAACATGAAGGTTGGTGAAACAGTGTTTGCACAAACATACCGCATACAACTGTAATGTGCAAATATATTTTTATTGTTTTATCTATACAGGAACAAACACCCCTGAAGAAATGCACTCAGATTGAGAGACACGATGTTCCACGGCAAACAGACACAGATCAGCACAGACACACACACACACACACACACAAACATGCACAGACACATACAAAGGGAGAGAGAGACTGAACCACCCAATGCTTTCACAGTTCATAGACTCTGGTCATCGAGTGTCTGCCTTTTAGATGTCGGTGTCAGGGGAAGGCCAGGAGGGAGTGCGTGTGTGTGTGTGTGTGTGTGTGTGTGTGTGTGTGTGTGTGTGTGCGTGTGTGTGTGTGTGTGCATTTGAGGGTTTGTGGATACTGCTGGAGAAGAGGAAAATGGAGGAATTTCCTGAGGCCGAGTCACACATCAAGGCGTCTTGCTGAAATTCCACTTTCCTGAGACGACTAATTCAGATCCCATCAATGTCCTTTTTTTCAGCCATTACCCCTGACGGTGGTGGTAGGAGAGGGGGGAGTGAGGGCAGGAAGAGGAGGGCAGAGCTCTACACAGATTTAATTTCTCATCCATCAATGACAAAATCGTCATCAAAATCATCGTCATTATCACCATTATTTTATTAGTCGCTTGTTTTCAGGGGAGAAAAAAACATAACAAATGACGTATTTATAACAAGTGTAATTATTGCAAATTGTTGCTTAAACACTGATTGACTTGCACAGGCACTTGAACCCTCTCACCCACAGTTGCTCGTTTTGGTACGTGAGGCTTGTTCATAAGATAGACTAGTCTTGTGTTTTAGTCAAGTTCATTGCTCATCATCAGATTCAGAAAGCTTCATTGTAGCTTTATTCATGCAAACCTGCAGGTACACACTTTTCCAGCCACTCGTGTGAGATGGAATTGGTCAGGGAAGGGCTTGAGACATGATCAATAACAGTTCAGTAAGGCAACTCACTATGTTTGCTTGTATTATAGCATCGACGTGCATCCAGTCTTTGCTGTCTAGGTCTAGATAGTGGTTGTTGAGGTGTTGGATGAGCAGCAAGCATGGATGAGTGGTGCAACAGTGTCACTGACTGGTAATGGGAGAGATGGAAAAAGAAAAAAAAAAACGCATCTATAATAGACCACCAAATTGAGAGGGTGTGAGCCAACAAGTAGGGCAATGCGAATGAGTTGTCTGCCTGAACTAGTTTGTGAGTGTTGCCCAATTAATGGTAAATAATAAAAACAGTCAGGGTGTATAGTGTAAATACTAAAAGATATAGGAGACAGCAGCAAAAGACAGTCTTAATAAACAGTGCACAGCCTGAGTATTGCAAATAGTGTTCGACAGTCAGTCAATATGATTGCACAGGTGAAAAGTGTTTAATCCAGAGATGTTATGGCTGTCATGATGCTGCAGTGGTAGCATGAGTTAGGAGAGGAGGCTGATCGGTTCAGTGATGGCTCTTGGAAAAAAAACTATTCCTCAACCTGAAGGTGCAGTCTTTAATGGCTCTGTAACGTCTTCCAGATGGCAACAGGGAGAAGAGCTGGTGAGAGGGATTCCATCTTTCCGGATATTACCGGCTCTGCAGAGGCAGTGTGTTCTCAGGATGTCATCAAGTGTGGGCAGGGGGGTCCAATGATTGTTTGGGACTTTTTATGACTCGCTGGAGGGCCTTTCAATCTGCCTCTGTGTAGTTTGCAAACCATGCTGTGATACTACAGTAAGTGTGAGAGCACTGTTGATAGAGCAATGACGGAAGTCCTTGAGTAGCTCTGGAGACAGGTTATTCGTCTTACGTGTTGTTAAAGGCCACAGTTGAGCCTCCTTTATCAGTGGTGTTGACTGGCCACGTGATATCTTTGGAGTTGTAGCTTCCAAAAAGCCTAAATGGGAATACTCTCTCCACCTTGAAATGTTATTCCTCTTTTTCTGGATGAGGTTTTAAAGAAGTTTTATACTGAAAACTTAATTGTTGTGTCATCTCCAAATATGATTGTTTTTTCTTGTGGGGATAGATTACAGGGATTGATGTGGACTACTGTGCCGTATGAGACGCACAGTGATCACAATTAAGTATGAGGCAAGGGCAACATGACGTCCAAGAGATAGAGTCCAGATCATCCAAGAGGAAAAAGAAATTGAAAGAGGGAAAGGATTCACTTTGGTGTTGCTTATTGTTGCTTTTACAGTTGTTTTTGTTTAAAATGTGTGATTCAGTTTGGTATTTTTATTTATTTACTTTAACTTTATTTTTATGTTGCTGCTGTTCTTAAGTTTTCAATTTATGTTTTTTTTTTCCACATTACATTTAGCATTAAAGATCATATAAAATGACATCTTGTTGAATTGTGATTTTGGCCAGTAAACGAATAGATCGGTAAACCATAGTTTTTCAGATTTTTATGGAATGAATGCGTCAATCAATGTAAGGCAGAACCACATAGACAGAGACTCAGTTCCTGAAGACATGAGAGGAAAGCACACACACCTGGCATCTTTGGAGACAATTAGTAAGCAGAGATTCATCCCACAGTTTCTTTGCAAGTTTACAAGACAGTCAATATTTCAGTGACAGAGCCGATAGTAACTTTCTGACTTCAGTGGTACTAAATGATGGAAAGTGGAGTTTTACTTTTGTATACTTAAAGATAAGCAGGTAAACAGAAAATGTGATTTTCATCATCTGAAGAAATTACAGAAAAAGAAGAAACTTCAATATGAAATATTCCCACCAAGCTTGATGAGAAATCAACAGTTTTTAGTTCTCACACACACACACACACACACACACACACACACACACACACACACACACACACACACACACACACACACACACACACACACACACACACACACACACATATATACACACACATATACACACACACGCACACACACACATTGATCAACTGTCTCACTACATGTTGGAGCCATGTCCAATCAATAATGGAGATTTAGAGCAGCATGTGTTTTATGGTGCAAACACGTGGTTGGTGTGTACTAGTGCATATCGCAGGAATACAAACATTCATTGCAAACATGCCTGGGTATGCATATCAACAAACACACACATCCTTATAGATACACAAATCACTGAGTCTTTGCATGCCATGTTTTTTTTCATTCTCTTGTTTGTTTTTGTCCGTTTGCTCCTAATTATGTTTCTATATCACACAGTCGCTTCAATTACCCCAAGGCCAACACACACATACACACTGGGGAAACCTTAATGGTTTGCATGTCTGCACAAAGAGCCTTGTTATGTGCTGATTCCACCCTGAGGGGTGGTGAGGGAGCAGCATGATGCAGAAGGGCAAGCTGAGAATTCATGGCTGATGATGGGTACAAAATAGAGTGGGAGCTTTATTGGCATTGTACCATAGGAATTTTTCAGTGCAACCCAACAAATAAAACACTTCACACACACATATATACACACATAGCACTACAGGATTAAGGGCAATTTGGGGTCCAGGTTCTTGCCTAAGGATACTTTGACATGTAGGCTGGACTGAACTTAGACAACCACGCTGGCCCAAACAGTCTCCCCAACATTATGTAGTGACCCCACTTATCTGTTTCAATAAATAGATCAAAATAAAACACAAATATGGGTATAAGGTAGAGCTAGTTCTTGTATTTTAGGTTCACATGAACACGACCTGCCTCAGTTCTTATCATACTGTATTATGCATTTGTTTTTTCATACAAAATACCGTCATGTAGATACATAAAATACACACACACACACACACACACACACACACCTAAACGATGCCTCAAGGCAGAAATTCAGATTGTTGTTTAATTAAACATACATTATCTTTTGTGCTATTTACATATAAATACACACTCGCACACACACCCCCACACACACAAACTCACACACATACAGACACTTACAAAGGTGGGGGGGGGGGGGGTAGCCATCCTGGGAAAAGGTCAGATTTAATTACATCCATGCTTATCCTTCTAATGAAGGAAGTGACAGAGAGCAACTTGCACACTGACTGTGTGTATGTGTTTTGTTTTTATATTTTCCATATATTAATGTAGGGCCTGTAGTGTGCTGGTAAAGAACATATAATTTTCTTGTTCTGCAGTTTGTGCAGAGCCATTATTCTTGTGTGTGTCTTTATGTGTGTGTGTGTTATGTACATGCAGCCTCCTCCTTGGCTGATCTTCCATAGCCAAGTCATTTCACCGGAGCCTTTATTCTCCCAACTAATCACTTGAAATTGCCCAATTAAACCCAATCACTTTCTCAGAGTGACGGCCTCATTACGTCGCGGCCGTCATAAGAACCGACTCGCTCTCAATCAGAAAACCCACGCTGGGACCCTTCTGTGTGCACAATTACATTCATATTCCAAGCATGACAACTCATATTTGAGACCTTTTCTAACTGCTTGAGAGCAAAAAATGAAGAAAAAAAAAGAAATAGGGAAGAAATCAGATGTTTAAGAATTCAGGCGTCGTGCCCAAATGAAACGCCAGAGGCAAGGTTGCTCTAAATCTGAAGTTTATAAAGTTTTAAGGTTTCGAGGTTTGTCTCCACACTCAGGAGAGTTCGAGTTCAAGCTGATTGTGATGCAGATCATTAGAGCTGCAGCGCGGATCGTGTAACAGTTTCGCTCCTTGTATGTTAACCCTTACAAGACACTGTGGGACAAGAAAAAGAGGCAGTAGATTTAAAGAAATTTGTATGAACTTTTCACCAAAGCAGCTTGCAAAATTGTCTTCAGCAGGGAAAAGTGCTAGAGCACCGTAAAACAATTGATACAGGAAGTTGTAAGCATTTTACTTATTTTAAATACCAGTACAACTCTAAGTAAATGGTGCAATTGTTTTCAATGTAGCATTCACACTTACACGCAAGCATTTTAACATTTACAATTAACTTAAACATTAAAAATATATGCAAATAAAGTTTTTCAGCTGCATATTAAAGAGTTGTATACATCTATTTGAATTGCCTCACTGCCAAGTATGCAAAATAGCAACACTCAAAAGTGTTATTTGAAATACAATTCACATCATTTTAGAGAAGTGGACTAAGCTCTGCCGTGTCCAGGGTGCAAGGTTTGCCATGCTCTCTTCCAATATCTGAATCCCCCTTGATATAGTGTTTTATTTGAACTATATACCACATTGATGTAGACTTTAACTCAACAGATATTTTACACAAAATCACCAGAGCAGTGTACAATCATGATCTAATTTGTTTGTTAATTTGTAAATATACAGTACACGTTCCAAGAGGTGCTCATTGCTACTTATACCTCAAATCAGTGTGTTTTATACACACTTCCAAAAGACTCTTTGCTGTCAGAGTAACATCAGTTACACACTGCTGTGCTTAACCTAAAGCACTTTTATCAGTTCTACTCATTTAATTGAGAAATGTCAGTGAAGTACACAAAAAAGTACAAATATACAATACAAAAAGTTCACCAATTACAAGACCAGTGCAGAAGAGTGATGGAAATATAATTTATTTATCTAAATCACTCAAACTTTCAACAACAGATGTCCATGCTACAACAGCACTACAACAGTACAACAGTTTTTTTTTACAAAAGAAAAAAAAAGATGCTATAAAAAATACATGGGGGGGTATTCACAATAAAGGAAAAGAAAATCCAGCAGGGAAAATATTAGGGATTATCTCTTGGCCGAGCACAATGAAGTTTCTGACTCTCCTCCTTGATTCTGTGAAGTTAAACCCTGCCTCATCTGTGTAGATTTACATCGTGTAGGATTTCTCCAGCATCCATCTGTAAAGTAAAGTGAACAATACATATTTCCACATATGCATGCCGTAGTTGTTTGACCCTCTCCAGATTCCACTCAAAAGGCGCTCGAGGCAGATGTTTCATTTTAAGTTGATTTTTTTACAGGACGCGTGCAAGTGTTGAGATAGAGACCTGATGAACATTATTTAAAATGCCATCGCCACCAATGATTGAATTTCTCTGAGAGTTATCGCGTTACTGGCCAGAACCATGTTTATGATTGTTCTTTCTTGTTCTTGTGTGAAAATAGGCCCCTCCCTCCTTGTCACTCTTGTCCCTGAATCCTATGTGGAGATAAATACATAGGATCTCACAGGAACCAGTATGAAAGATTTGTTTTTACTTTTGCTCTTGTCGAAATGTCCTGATCACAGATGCCACTGTATATCTGCTAAGATTTGCCTGAACTCTCAGCCATGTGTCAGTCCGTGGTTCATCACATGGTCAACTAATGTTGCCCAAATTTCGTTTGATCAATTTGGTCCTTTCCTTCTTAGAGCATGTATGCCTGCTTGCGGTGTTCCTCTTCCTCTGCCTCTGCTTCTGCCTCTGCCTCGTCCTTGCCCTCGTCCTCTTTCTCTTCCTCCACTTTGGCCTTGACCTCTGGCATGGCCTCTGCCTTCACCTCCTTCTCCTTCTCTTTGAATTCCTCCTCTCATTCTTACTCTTCCTCGTCTTACTCCTTCCATTGTGGTAGAGGACACGTGAGCTCACCTGCTGCCTTTTTGTAGTGTTTGAACCTGACTAGTGTGTTTACAATTAAGCAATCGTGTGTGGGTGCACCTGAGTGTTGTGTTAAACCAGTTAGATAATGAGTGTGGTCGTTTTGAAGTCAGTGCTTTGGAGTTTGAAAGGATATGACATTATGCGTCTGTGTCTAATGTACACAAGTGTGTTTAGTGTTTTGCAATTTACTGTGTGCAGTAATTTGCAAAAAGTGTGAAGCTGACATTGTGCTTATAGTCGTGCTAATCTGGTTCAGAGTTTTGCCCCTTGAATATAAGGTTTTTATAATTGTGTATGATGTGTTAGTTTTTATGCAATCCCCAAAAAACTGTAAACAAACACGTTTTCTAAATGCTAAAACGTACTAATAAAATATTTAAAAGTTTTACAGTCTTATTAGTAAAATATTGGTCAAACATATAATTAATTGTCCCAGCTCTACACACTTCAATCACTTCGATGTGTGACTGCCCCCACCCAGCCACACACACGGACACACACACACACACACACATACATAGACGGACACACAGACACACACACAATTGTTATAGTTCACCAATGAACTGAACGAGTGTTGTGTCAAAAGAAGTTAATACTCATCTGGCAGTACCAGCTGCACCATAGACCTGAAACATGGTGGGATGGTTTTGTGTTTCCTGATCTAGTGCAAGGTTCAGGCCTACTTTTATCCTCAGTGTCTGTGAGTTATAATTACTCCTTGACTAGTGTTGATCATCAACCTGTGCAACTGCACAGATGCAGACTTTATGCACTGTGAAGCACCGTGACAGGTATTTTAAACGTGCCAGAAAAATAAAAGTGAAGTTGAACTTGTCTCCAGGCAACTCCTAGTTAAAATGACAGCTATCAGATTAACGAAGTGAATAACTTCACAACAAAGGCTACGCAATGACCAAATTCACTGCGTAGATTACAGAGAGAGTTTTAGGATTTAAAAAACATGAACCGAGAGACTCTGACAAAGCGGCGGCAAAGTGGAAAACAAAATGGGGCATCAGCACATCAGACCGCATCTTTGACGCTGTGAGGAGAGACGTCAGCGAAGGCAGCAGACAACATGGAAACGTGTCAGAGAGCAGAAACAGAGCTGAACCTGCAGACAGTGACATGGTGATGCTTTGAAATTTTAAAGATTTAAAATAAGGAGAAAAAAATAGAAAAAAGAAAACTCAGCCCACTGGCTGCTGCTGAATTTTAAAACATCTTCATCTGCCATCCGCTCAACTATGTTTTTACATATCAAAGGACGTTATTGGGTCAGCTGAGCCTTGTTCTGTGTGAGGCGGGGTGGAGGGAGGGGGAGGAGGTGGATGGCGGGGTGGTGAAGAGAAACAAACAGGCTGAGTGGAGGAGACGTTTATATAACAAGCTCTCAGTTTTGTGCACTCATCAACTGACACATATTCCTCGCTGGGACCGAAGACGCAACAGACATTGCATCACCTAAGAGGAGACTGAGAAGCCGCTTCTAGCTACTTAATCGATAGATTCTGATAAATATTCTGTTGTGTTGTTGTCAGCGACAGTGTCAGGAGGGTTGTGCAAAAGTGACCTCCACTGAGTTAATGGTTTGGAAATTTGATTCAACTGGCTCGACCCATCAGGACGCTGAACTGGAACTTGAATCGGAACAACAGCGAGATAAATTAACATCACAGGTTTCCACACTGTCACACAGCATAGATTTATTCAAAACTTGATTGAATCTAGCATTAATTTTACAATGTTTAAAATATTCTGGGGAATCTTGGAACTTTTTCTCATTTCCCACAAAATAAAAGTTAAAATTGATGAAATTATTTTCTTTTTTTTCAGAGAGTGTACTTTCAGCTGCTGTGGGTGGAAGGTCAAAATTCATTATGCTTTCATGTTTTTATTCTTGCTTTTTTTGTTTATATAGTGAAACTCAACTCACAAAATGCATTATTTGATGGAACTTCTTGAACTCTTTGAATGGTCCAGAGCCAATCCGAGCATTTCTCATATGGACACTTGGCTCAGGCGGTGAAAAAGTCTTCACGGTGTGATTTTCCACATTTACTGAATCTATTGAAAGCATCAGCTCAACAAGAAGGGGCCAGAGAAGCAGCCAAACAAGCCACAACCTCAGCAACATGCGCAGCGATGGAAGCAGAGAGCATCACACATTGACCTCACCAGGAAGGTTTTGATGTCGGATCATGTTTGGTTCAGAGCCCTGGAGCTGGTTTGTGGTCTTACAGCTGAGTGTGTCTGTGCTAAAGTTTAGATTAAAGGAACAGTGTAAACCCCCATTCCTCTGTCCCCTGGGAGGGATCACAAAGATCCTGTCTAAACAGAAACTCAAACATACAGACACTATCATGCTCAGATTAGAAAAATCTGAACTTGGTTCTGATAAATTTTGAACATTAAAAGCATTTCAGTTCTTCACAGTAATTTCGTGAGCGGGATTTTTTCATTTGTGTTGTTCAGATGCTTTCAAGCTACAGCATTATCCAGGGAACAATCTTTTTTTTTTCTTTGCCATGAAAATACATCAAACATGTCTTGATGTGTGTGAAATTATTTTTTTCCTGCTCAAGGAATCAATGAAACATTGAGGATTAGACAGGTGTGCAAATGGGTGCTGTGACACAGAGTGAGATAGCAACCGCCAGTAAACAGCAACACATCAGTGAGGGTGGGCTTCCACCTCTAGTAAATATGAATTCATATATTCACACACACACACACACACACACATACACACACACACACACACTGTCAGACCCTGTCAGGTGGAGAGAATCACTGTGGAAGTTGCAACAGGATGTCGGAGGCTCTGAACCCTGACTCGCTGTGAACGAGGGATTTAACATTCAGAGCTGAGCGTCTCGCTCATTAAGATCTGTGTGATCTGACAACAGGCTCGTGAGAGCAAAGGGGGCCAAGGTATGCTCTATTGAACACACAGAGACACACACACAAACACCCACAGTCATTTTTCCATCAGGTCACATGACATTATATAGACTTGCATACATTTATAGAGGACCCCAACACATCAGTGATTTACACTATGGGGTCTTGTCTCCAGAGTATCACCAGATTTATGTCCCCACAGCAGGAGCAACACACATACACACGCACACTGACAGACACACATGACACACATGAACATGCATGTGTGATTAGATCTCATCTCTAGAGGGTTTGCAGCTCTTGGCAGCAGCAGAGGCAGTGACCCCATGCTGGGCTGCTGCACATACACTCCCTCTCATGTCGTTGCATTTTAATGCAGCCAAGCCTCAGAATTACAAAGCAGGACAGTGATTGATTATGCGTCGCCTCTTGACGGCCTCCAAGGCAAAGTGTGGAGGAAACTACTTAACCGGTTTTGCCACACCTCGGACTGCAGCACATCACTCCTGACCATCGAACCCACGTTGATATGCATTTAAATTGGCTGCCATCCGAACAAGTGGCTCATAGTTACAAAGTGAGCAAGGAGGAAGAGCAACGTTGTCCATTTTCCTGCTTTAAACGACGGCTTTTATTCCCTGTTTGTCATCGTTTCGACTGAGTGATTCCCCCCGAATCTTTCTGAGCAGACACAGGTTGATCTCTGGGTGGGTGACGAGGGTAAAAGTTCAAAAGGTTTTGACCAAACAGACAAATCATTGTGCTCAAGTGAACTGACTGCAGTTCATTCTTTCTGCACAAAGCACAGGTTCATACATAGAAAACAAAATCTGTGCATCAGATTAAATCCTGAGCACTGCCACACAGCATGACAACCAATTTTTAAACTCAGGGAATGTTTGAAGGTCAGAGGTTAAACCTTAGAGATTATAATGACTGTGTATGTGTCAGTTTCACTATCTTTTCATGTCATATCAGCTGCCTACATGAAAACTATTTACATCAATTTCCGTGATTCTTTAATGCTTTATTTCCACACAAGTCATAGAGATAAATAAACTTTACAGCATCAGCTGTTGAGCATCGCTTTCTTAGAGATAAGGAGCAATAATAATGCTTTTACAGGCGGTTTTATCACAGAAACATGACTTAACTTGGATCACTAAACACTGCGAATAAGAATGACTGTAGCAAGCCACCGGTGGCTTGTCCCATATACAGAAGAAGAAAGAAAGTTTAGCAAATGAAAGTTTTGTCAGAATGCAGCTCTCAGAATCACAGCACCAGACCAACACAAAGAGACATTACATCTCTGGTGTTTTTTTCAATATTTAAGACAGACACTGATTTCCTCTTAAAGGCGAGTACACCTGTCTGCAGACTGGGGCGTGGTCAGACATCGGGGTCCAGGGGGTGGAGATGGACCCCAGGGGTACATTGTTTGGGACTTCTTGGGACTTCTGCGACATGAAACATTCAAAAAGGAAATCTACCACTGGAGAAAAAAAAGAAGAGGAAGAAGCAGCAACATCAGCATGCAAAAGTTTAGAAATTAAGAAATATGGAGAGAAACCATCAAAGGTGAGAAAAAGTTCTCACCTTTTAGTCACTGAATGAGTAACATTCTCTGGTTTCATATGTGAGGTTTTAGGAAATTTGATATGAATGCAAATTGTGATTTAGTGACTGGCTATTTAAAGATTGCATGTACAAAGTTTGAGTGTGAATGTATTGTTATGTAAATGTTTATGTAAAGTTGTGTGTGAATTTTGAATTGTGGAATTTATTGAACTGTGAAATTTTTGCATGTTTAACATTGAGTCAAATTGTAGCCCCTGTACCTTTGCAGTGCTCTCTACATTGGAAATGCATGGCCAATAACAATGTCGGTTCTTGATTGTTTTTAGGTGAACGCTTTTCCCCACTATCCACCATTTCACTTCGAAAATATGGGTTGCCAGATAGTGGGTGTGTGACATCATGCTATACTCCAAATGATTAATAATCAAATATAGATACTAAAGGCAGGGATTTGCTGCATATTTTTGTTCCATTTTCTTTCATGCTACTTCAAGCTGCTAAGTGTTTAGATCCTGAATGTGACAATTGCTTCCATTATCGCTATAACATGATTTATTTTGCTCCTGAGTATCTTTTTATGTACGTCTTCATCAGCCTTTCTATCACCTGGTGAATACCAGGTTTTAGGAGTCAGATTTTGTCACTTCTATTATATGCATATCCTCTGCTTTTATGAGCTTAAATCAGGGCTGAGTAAAGTTCCTCTAAACTCTACATCTGATTGACACTTTGCAGCTGCATCTTTGTGACCTTTTCTCGACGGCATTTTCTGCAGCTTTGCACTGCTCTGTCTGGTGACTCTGTCTTCACAGCTCAATTAGGAGACAAATCGCTTTGCTTTAATGTGTCCTGCAGTGCCTCAATAAGGCAGACATCCACAGATCAATGAGCCGACCCTGAAGCTTGTCAGACAGCAGCTCTGTGTCTCTTGTGCATTTCTTACACATTTTTGAAAAGCTCCAGCAAAAGGTAGGCCTTACACTTTCTGGTACAGTTGGTTAATTTGTGTGAGCTGTGATGTCATCAGTTGCATCTTGTTTTCAGCTGAAAAGACCAAAGGAAAAAGAGAGGGCATGTTCTCCATCATATTACCACTGTCACATTTACATTTTCCACTACTGAGACTGCCCTCTAAAGATTCCTCTAAAGTGGTATGAAAGAAGAACTGAAATGTATCTGTGCGGAGGTTTTAAAAGTTTATGGCTGAGTTTGTGAAGCAGTAAACAGCAAGAAGTAGAGACATGGTCCTGCTAGCAACTGAGAAACACCATGACGAAGCACATATTTTTGCTGCAGCAAATGTTGTGTTAGATATCCGATGTTGTGTAAGATATCTGTGTGAAATTTGTGAAAAATATTATCAGTTAAAATTTTATTGATAATGATTTTATTAATGAATTATACATATTTGCAGAAAACCATCGGTACAACATTATGTTTGCTTGAAAGTGTATCTAACCGACCAAAAATAATAACCATGCAGGATCGGTTACACCATAATTACACTTTTTCTTTTTTTTCTTTTTTCTGGGTATGACTGATGGGGCCCGCTGCTCCTGCTCCTAATGACAAGATGCCACTGTTGCACTCATACTGGTCTCATGCTGCTCTGTGTTGGGCAATACGGGAATGGAGTTTCACTAGCTGCTTAGAAATGCATCAATTAACAAGCTACAAGGCAATTATATTGTTTCAAAACACTGTTAAATGTCACCAAAACATCAAGAAAACAACATAGAAAACATATTCTATTACTCAAGAACTTCAGATACTCACTATGTAACTGATCAAGGGAAAATGTAGTTTCCTCAGGAATCACATACCACATCATAGAACCGCGACAGGTAGATCACACATCACAGGTAGAACCTCTGCCATAGATAAAGCACCTCTGGCATAGGTAACTACCTCTAACAGAGATATATTCTTTTTAAGTTTTAATCCTGATAAATGTTCTTTCAGACATTCACCAGGACATTACAGTACGTTTGAACCTTTTAAACAACATTTAGTTTTTTACGGGCCTACTTACATGAACTTACAAGCTATTTCTAAATCATAAGCTTTTGTATAGTAACTTTTTAATAACTTTTTGAATTTTCTGTTATGACATTCAGTGATCAGTGGTCAACTTGGTCAACTGATTTAACTGTAAATTAAAGATGAGCATATTGCTAAAGTCATGGGAATACTTGCCCCCCTCAACCCACAATCAACAGTCAGACAGGCAAGGAGCATTTTTTTTCATAGTACATGTGTTGTGTCCTGAATACTGGATGATAAAACTCAGGGAGGAGGTGCAAGGTTCCTTTGTCCAGGAGCAGTAGGTATAAACACTCTTTCATCGCTCTCTCAATAAAACCGTTTAAAGGTCAGATGTGAATAGATGTGTACTCAGCCTCTGCTGACTGATTAAGTAAATAACTAAAAATAAAATTGTATCTGATTTGAATAATTCTAATCAGTGTGAATAATCGGTATTGCTGAATGTGCACATTTCCTTCATGAGAGGTAACAGACTGAACCCCATATAACTCAGCAACTCCAATTTAATATTTGTAAACATTTTCCATCCTCACTTTCCATAATGCATGTGGTGCACTTCACACGTGTTGTGCGTATTTAATCTTTGCTGATCAGACAAAAGCCACAGTGAAGAAACAAAAGGTGAGACAGACAGTACCTCTGCCTCTCTGAAGGTGGCGAGTGTGAGCCTGTGGGCGTCTTCCCACTCTGCTGTTGCTTTTCTTCTACCCAAACACAATGTGATCATTTGCCAACTGCCAGTTTTCATTTTTATTCAATGTCAAAGACTTGTAAAGCTACAACAAGGACTTTAAGAACAAAAAGAGCCTGATGATCAGAAGCACCATTAATTGGACTTCAGTAAAGTTAAGGTTAACTGATAGATATTTTTAAGGAAAATAAGTTAGTGAAAAAAAAACTACATTATCACAGATTTTTGTTCATATTGAATAAGAATGTATTTTGGAATTTCAAGTGGTCTATTTTTTCTCTTGACTTCTGTATCTATACGCCTTAATCTGACTGGAACACACACTGAATGAATAGACGTTCCACTAATTTACAGAAAGATGTTGGAGAGTGGCGAGCAGCAGAGTTATAGCAGCAGTGACCACTCTGCCCTGACACACACACACACACACACACACACAGACACACACACACACACAAAGACTTCATTCCCCATAGCTGATGGTCCTGCAGGCAGAGTGTGAAAGGAAAGAAAGAATTTGCAGTGCCATCATTTTCCCACTGTTGTGTTTTCTTCTTGCATTGAGCAACAACCACCTGGGCAGGGAGCCGGACTGGTTCCTCTTAACTGGTATGAATGGCTGGCTCTTAAGAGAGCACCATGATCCTGAGTCCCCGGACTGGAGTCCAGATGTGCTTCTGTTGACTCTTGAATTTTAGATGCTATTTAGAGCACCTGCCATTACCAAATATGTTTACTTTGAGAGCTGCTGAATTTAGAGACAACCCTGTAACTAAAGCACATATTTGCAAAATCTTTTTATATGAAGATGATTGATATTTATTCAATTACACTTCCTAAAAAGAAAATCTGAATCAGCAAAAGTGGCATCAGGAGGTCTCAATAACAAAAGTCACCAGAAGTTAGTTAAAAAAATGCAATAGGTGCATCCTCAGTTCTAGGATTTTAAGCTTAAGGTGATAAATCATATGGTCGTTGTGTCACTCCAGGTTACACTGCACAGGCAAAGCTTTTAATCGCTCCCCTCCACACATTCAGGTTCACTGTGAGTCACCGAAATGCCCAACAGGCGAGAAGAGCTTGTATGGAGTAGAGATGGCTGTTTGCCAGGGAGGGCGGTGTTGTGGCATCTGGCACAGCCTTAGAGGCAGTGAGAAAACACAACAAGGGCTAAAACACTGGAGACGAGGGCAGATACTCGAGGTGTGACAGGAAACATCTCACTCACTCTGGATCTGAACACGCAACAACACTACAGACGTGTTGAGTCAAACGTGGGGCAGAGGGACTTCTCTGTGGCAGCCGGCGGGCTCTCAGTGCCGCCTGATAGGAACAAATTAGACCTCAGCAGACTTCAAAGGCGCTCTTATTAGCTGCTCGCTGTCATTATGTGATGTCGTGCATCAGCCTCTGCGAGACGAGGTCTGCGGGCAAATCTGCTCACATGGTGATTATTGTGTTAGAAAAATGATGTGACATCAAAGCTGCTCGACCAAAATACACAGAGGACGATAAGAAGGCTTCACTTAAGGAAGCACACACACACACACATACACATAATACACACATGGCTTTTATATTTCGGCATTTTTAAAGTGTCCAGTTAACCCTCCGCTTTTGCGGAAAAGTGTGATTTTATTGGTTGCCGTTATCAGTCTTCACGGTCAGATGTCACAGCACTGCGATTAGTGCTGAGTGCTTTGGAGCAAAGATCAGCCCTCACACTGACTACATTAACACTGACAGCTATATTCCAGATATCTTCCTTATGTTGAACTGAAGAGTAATTGGATTATGGTGTTGACAAGACAGACAGACAGACAGGCAGACAGGCAGACAGATAGATAGAAAGATAGATATAGATGGACAGACAAAGATAGAGAGCTGCTGTATAAAATGAGGTTAATTTTTTCAAACTTCTGAAAAACTATATCAATAGACCATACGATTGTCAACATTTTAAAGTTTCTATGTCAATGTATGATGACGCAGTTGAAGGTTGTTGAAGAGCTGCTTTTTCCATGCACCAGTGAGTGAAGAGGGAAATACTGACGTGTTCGATCAGATTGCACAGCAAATGTATTGCGAGTTATGGAGATAGACACACAAAAGAATAACTTGGGTGGTCATCATTTGAATTGTGCGAGCTGCTCAGCGTTTCCGAAAAAATGCAAATTCCTCTACAAATTTGGAAAATATTAACATTTATCTATAATATAGATCTGGTTCTGGTTCATGCACGCTCTTTCTCCCACTGTTGGTTTTTATTGCATATGTATTAATTGTTTATTGTCCTTGCACATTTGACTGAAGCTCTTCTAGCTGAGATAATGTAAATATTCCACTTTACCTTTTCTGATATTATTTCATCTTGCCATTACTTAGTTACTTAATATATATTGACATGACTGATGAGGGCAAGGATGTGTACGACTGTGACGTGCATTTAGCGCGTTAATGCTGATGATGATCTGACTGCCTGTCTGTCTGTCTGTCTGTCTGTCTGTCTGTCTGTCTGTCTGTCTGTCTATCTATCTATCTATCTATCTATCTATCTATCTATCTATCTTTCTACCTGACTGTCTCTCTGTCTGTCTGTCTGTCTGTCTATCTATCTATCTATCTGACTGTCTGTCTGTCTGTCTGTCTGTCTGTCTGTCTGTCTGTCTATCTATCTATCTATCTATCTATCTATCTATCTATCTATCTATCTATCTATCTATCTATCTTTCTACCTGACTGTCTCTCTGTCTGTCTGTCTATCTATCTATCTATCTGACTGTCTGTCTGTCTGTCTGTCTGTCCGTCCGTCCGTCCGTCCGTCCGTCCGTCTATCTATCTATCTATCTATCTATCTATCTATCTATCTATCTATCTATCTATCTATCTATCTATCTATCTATCTATCTATCTATCTATCTATCTAACTGTGCCTATGTTCCTGGCCTCAAGAGAGCACATAAATTGTACAGTGAATCTGTTCAGTTCTACAGGTTCCCATTTCACTGTCTCTTGGATTCCAGCATCTCTTTGTTTGAAGCAAGACAAGCTGTTGAAAGAGGCTACAAGATCTCTCATGAATAATTTTCACTTTGGCTTCAATAATTCTTCAGCTGGAGAACGACAGATAGAGAAAACAAAACATCACCGAAGTATAAAATCTGATATTATCTAATGACCTCACACGGATGAAAGAAAGGTCACAGGGATGCATTTACATCTAATTTGATTAATGGCAGAGGCAACGTATGACTAAGGAGGAGTTGAAGGAGAGGAAAGGGAAAATGAAGCAAGCAAGGCAAGATGAAGAACAAGAAGAAAGGGCAGAAAGGGAAGGAGAAGTACCTAGAAGAGGGCCAAAAGAGGGAAAGCAGAAGAGACGATAAAAGGAAAAAGCATAAACATCAGAGGAAGAGACTGCTGTTTTGTTCATGTAGTTTTCAGCAGTGTTCATGTTATATATTTGTGTTGTGAAAATAACATTGCACAATTTGTAAGCTTGGAGGTCCCAGAATGCAGAGGATGGGCGGCAGGGGATGTCGGTCCTAGTGTTCCCCAACAAACCTACTGTATCTGCTTCATCATGACCTTCAAAATCTCTTGGAGATTCAAAGTGGTCGTCTGCTGTCTCGTTGTCCTCGGCCTCTCGATCCCCATGTGGGTCAGGACAAACTTGCAAATATTCTCTTCTTTTTGGCATGTTTTTTTTTCCTTCTGGCAAAAAGTCAAATCCAGCCTGTGCCTGCATGAATGTTACCGGAAGTATGACCCACCTCCTTCTTTTGTCCCTCCATTAAATGCAATGTCAGTGAGGATTACTTTTTTTTCCCGCTTTGACACAGAGGTGCAGGATCCAGTGATGGAGCTGCTTGGTCCTGTTCTGGTATCACAGAGGTTGGGAAGTCATTGTGAAGCAGCAAAACAAAATCTATTGTGCAGGAAAGATGAAAAAAAGGAAGAAAAAATTCTCACATCCACAAAGAAGAATAAAGAAGCCCCCATTGAGCCTCTGGGGATACGATAGACTGCAGTTTGTCTATGTAACCAGTGTAGCCTCTGTGTTGTTGTTATTTTTGTTTTGTTTTTTTTTTAATTAATGAACGACCATGTTCTTGTCTCAGCCGTCTTAATTTCTGACAAAGATGACAGAGGAAGAAAAAAAAAGCAATACCTTCCCAGGCAACACCAGAGCTCCTCTCCTCCAAGGAAAAGATGCATCACTAGACAAACTAGCAAATGATCGTGTCTTTTTGACATTTTTTTTTTCCTTTTGACAAAAAGTCAAATCCAGCCTGTGCCTACATGAATGTTACCAGAAGTATGACCCACCTCCTTCCTCCTCCCTTCTGTTCCTCCATTAAATGCAATTTCCATGTAACGTCAGTGGGGATTAAAGACTAGCCAGACAGGAAAACACACTTTTTTTTTGCACTTTGAGGTTCAGGATCCAATGATGGATCCTGTTCTGGCATCACAGAGATTGGGAAGCCATTGTGAAGCACCAAAACAAACTATGTTGTGCAGGAAAGATGAAAATAAAGGAAGAAAAAATTCTCACATCCACAAAGAAGAAGAAAGAAGCCCCTATTGAGCCTTTGGGGATACGATAGTTTGTCAATGTAACCAGTGTAGCCTCTGCGTTTTTTTGTTTGTTTTAATGAATCACCATGTTCTTTTCTTAGACATCTTTACTTCTGACAAAGATGACAGAAAAAAAAAAAGAAATAACTTCCCAGGCAACACCCAAGCTCCTCTCCTCCAAACTCCAAGAAAAGAGCGAGTTTCAGCGGGACGTGGCTATTTATACAGAGGTGTGGGTTTTCCCCAGAAGGAATGGAGGGGTACACAGGAAACTCTGCCTCAGGAGGAACAACTGTCATGTATGATTTTGTGAGATCATATTATAAATAGCTTGCAAGCTACCTCAAAATGGATAGTTTTTTGCAAGAAAAAGACCAAAGGAAAGGTAAAATTGATGCATGACATGTTTTGTCACAATGTCGGCGGATTTGGAAAGGGGGTCCCCGGCCAGAAGCTAATGCTGCAAACACCACTGGGAGTAGCTGAAACATTGGGAGTAGCTGAAACCATGGAGACCAGAGATGGAGAGACCAACAGACTGTCCTAGGCAAGGGACTCATCAAAAGAGGACCGCTCGTGCACCCATGAGGCGGTGCAGCCGCCTCCCTCCCCACTCACTTACATTTTAGAGAGAACTAGCATGGGACAGTTCAGCTGCTGCAGCCGCAATGTCTGACGCAGCCATCTTTGTATCATTCAAACCGGATAGAGACGGGACAAAAGCTACATGAGAGGCAGATGTGGACAGTGGAACAACAACACCATACAGAGTCTCATTCAGGGGCAAAAAGTTGATCTGAAACAGTAAGTTTTGATGGACAAGGTGCTCAACCCGTTCTCATCCCAACGCGTCAAATACCGACTATTTGTCACGCCCCTAAGCGTTGCATGTGGACGCCGAGGGTACCCTTCCGCGTCTGTTTATTGACGCTCCGGGTTTTCCATTCACTCTCATGCAAACCCCAGCTCGGCAGGACGGGACGCTGAGAGCAGAGGCTCCAGCCAAAGCCCCTAAACGTCAAATAGAAACGCGGAGGGTAGAAATCCGCGTCCGGATTTGACGTTGCGAGTTCTGCATTGACTCTCATGCAGACCCCGGCTCGGCAGGACGGGACGCTGAGAGCAGAGGCTCCAGCCAAAGCCCCTTAACGTCAAATAGAAACGCGGAGGGTAGAAATCCGCGTCCGGATTTGACGCTGCGAGTTCTGCATTGACTCTCATGCAGACCCCGGCTCGGCAGGACGGGACGCTGAGAGCAGAGGCTCCAGCCAAAGCCCCTAAACGTCAAATAGAACCGCGGAGGGTAGAAATCCGCGTCCGGATTTGACGCTGCAAGTTCTGCATTGACTCTCATGCAGACCCCGGCTCGGCAGGACGGGACGCTGAGAGCAGAGGCTCCAGCCAAAGCCCCTAAACGTCAAATAGAACCGCGGAGGGTAGAAATCCGCGTCCGGATTTGACGCTGCGAGTTCTGCATTGACTCTCATGCAGACCCCGGCTCGGCAGGACGGGACGCTGAGAGCAGAGGCTCCAGCCAAAGCCCCTAAACGTCAAATAGAACCGCGGAGGGTAGAAATCCGCGTCCGGATTTGACGCTGCGAGTTCTGCATTGACTCTCATGCAGACCCCGGCTCGGCAGGACGGGACGCTGAGAGCAGAGGCTCCAGCCGTCCATTCACTCCCATAATAACCCGGTCACGCGAAGCATGACGCCGCTTACTACTGTCTCATCGAAGAACCGAGTATCCTCTGCCCGGAAGTGTTTTTCTCACTATTTTCTCACTATTTGTACACTTTGTCCCGAGAATATATCCACTGACACGTTAAACAAGGCCAAAATGTGAGATACCTGGCTAAATAACTACGTAAATAATGTGAATTTATACTAAAACAACAATGATAACAGTGGATAAATTGGATTTCAACAGACTGTTTACATTTACTTTGGACCCGCCCCCCTCACGTGTGCGGCGTGTTACCATGGAAACGAAAGGACGGCGTTGCTTCAGGTAGTCTCGTCAGGGTTTCCCCAAAAAAATGTATACAGACTTTAAATTATTGTAAAGTAAACGTCAATTAAAATGCATTTAATTTTCAAACTGTAATGGAATTTCTAAACATTATTTTTATTTGATTTTTTATCATCTAAAGTCTATGCCATGAGACCTACAAAAGTCACCGAATTAATTGCAGCTACTGAAAGTGAAATATGCAAATAGAGAATTGTGTGCAATCCACATTGTCAGCAGTGACTGGATTAAATTATTGATTATGATTATTATTATTATTATTATTTGGTCGCTCTCCGTCTCACAGAGAGAGACAGACAGAGAGAGACAGAAATATGTCATGTTTATACATATTTCTTTGAATATTGACTTGGTATATGAGAATCTCTGAGCTCTGATGAGAAGATTGAAAGATTGATGAGAAGAAGAAATTGTGGTCAGGAACCTTGGAAGCTTATTATAGATTTTGGGGCCTGCTTGAACGGTGTTGCTTCTGACCTCCCCATAAACATTCTAAAATGTCATCCTCATTGCTCAAAAAATCTATGGAGGGCTGGTTCTTGCCATAAGTGTTATGGGCAGTCACATGGAGCGCCATCTGCTGGAGGGGTGCTGTCATGTCACCCTTGGCATGTCCTTCAATTGTGTATGGCCCTCTCAGACACTTTCTGAGGTAGTAGGAGCCTGAAACTCAGCACGATGGATGCTCTTGACCTACTATTGAACATAGTAAAATTTCAGCCATTTAGCTCAAAGTGTTGAGGTGGAGTCGCTGATTGAACAATGAGAGGGTCTAAAAGCTATAGCAAACTAGACCATCAGATTCTGAAGGCCAATCTGGAGGAGATCTCTTTCTAAAGGTGCTGTGAATCTGACATTTTAGTATGTTGTAGGGGGCCCCTGGACAGGATGATATGTGTTGGTTTGGTCCTGATTGGAGCCATACTTTTCAAAGGGCGGGGCTTTGAACGTTCGCCATTTCCCACCTTTGAGGACTTGCCACGGTCTCAAAAATACACCAAATGGCCTGAAACTCAGTCTGCAGACCCCATAGCGGACCTGGAACAGACCCTCCGAGCCCTGCCTCCATAGACCCTTGGGGGCCCTTGGGGACGCAAAGTTGCTCTAGGAAGGTGCTATTAACTTGGAGGCAGTAGATCCTAATACAAGACCTTCTGACAAGTAACATAAACAAAAACCAGGAGGAAATTCCAAGGGGAAGGTATTTTTCTCTCCCCTCCTCCCTTTTGACTCAGACACATTAGGACTACAAACAAAATGGCGGAGCACATGAGTGTGTATTGCAATGTAGTTCATTTTTGGTTAAGGCTTCAGGGGGTTCAGAAAACCTCTTTCTAAGAAATATATATAACTACAACATATATATTTATTTAATGTGACACAGTACATTATGAATCATAAACATTTACATTTATTAGAACTAGTGTAGAACTAGTAGACACTGCATAGCCAGCTTGTCATGTACGGCGCGGCTATGACGTCATGAAAAAGTGCGGGGTGGTGGCTGCTGGGAGTTGGAGTTGTGTCAGAGTGAAAACGTAGTAAACCATAATAAACAGTTGTGGGGTTACCTCTCCAATAGTCTCGGTTCCTGAGTTTTTGGCAGTCATAAGAGCAGTTCAAGAAACCCTACACCTCGGACGCTTCATTAGTTTAGTTTCGATTCCTGCCTCAGTCTGCAAATAGTAAACACTCACTTTGTGTCGCAGACTGAAGAGGGTGCATTCAAAGTCAAAATTGCTTCAGCAACGTTTGAAAACCACTTCCTGTGCTTTTTTGTTTATTTGTAAGAACTAACAAACAAAAGATCATATCCACTCACTGAAGGAATAAAAGGAGACTATAAGGAAGCGAATTATGTCGGCACAAATGCGAAGCGAAACAACCCTTTCGTTTCCATGGTAACACGCCGCACACGCGAGGGGGGCGGGTCCTAAGTAAATGTAAACAGTCTGTTGAAATCCAATTTATCCACTGTTATCATTGTTGTTTTAGTATAAATTCACATTATTTACGTAGTTATTTAGCCAGGTATCTCACATTTTGGCCTTGTTTAACGTGTCAGTGGATATATTCTCGGGACAAAGTGTACAAATAGTGAGAAAATAGTGAGAAAAACACTTCCGGGCAGAGGATACTCGGTTCTTCAATGAGACAGTAGTAAGCGGCGTCATGCTTCGCGTGACCGGGTTATTATGGGAGTGAATGGACGGCTGGAGCCTCTGCTCTCAGCGTCCCGTCCTGCCGAGCCGGGGTCTGCATGAGAGTCAATGCAGAACTCGCAGCGTCAAATCCGGACGCGGATTTCTACACTCCGCGTTTCTATTTGACGTTTAGGGGCTTTGGCTGGAGCCTCTGCTCTCAGCGTCCCGGACAGCCGAGCCGGGGTCTGCATGAGAGTCAATGCAGAACTCGCAGCGTCAAATCCGGACGCGGATTTCTACCCTCCGCGGTTCTATTTGACGTTTAGGGGCTTTGGCTGGAGCCTCTGCTCTCAGCGTCCCGTCCTGCCGAGCCGGGGTCTGCATGAGAGTCAATGCAGAACTCGCAGCGTCAAATCCGGACGCGGATTTCTACCCTCCGCGGTTCTATTTGACGTTTAGGGGCTTTGGCTGGAGCCTCTGCTCTCAGCGTCCCGTCCTGTCGAGCCGGGATCTGCATGAGAGTCAATGCAGAACTCGCAGCGTCAAATCCGGACGCGGATTTCTACCCTCCGCGTTTCTATTTGACGTTTAGGGGCTTTGGCTGGAGCCTCTGCTCTCAGCGTCCCGTCCTGCCGAGCTGGGGTTTGCATGAGAGTGAATGGAAAACCCGGAGCGTCAATAAACAGACGCGGAAGGGTACCCTCGGCGTCCATATGCAACGCTTAGGGGCGTGACAAATAGTCGGTATTTGACGCGTTGGGATGAGAACGGGTTGAGGTGCTCATGTCCTTACTGATCTCGGTTACAGTAGACATGCAAAGTAGGCTTTGCAGCAACCACAGTATAGACTGAGGGCTTCCACTTATCAGAAAGCTTGCATTTCCCTGTGATTCCTTTGTTCACCAGCAGCACCCAATCTCTGACAGACAGACCATTGTTGTTCTGATCAGACTGATGTTTCTGCTTAGCTATGCAGTTCTCCTGTGCCAAGACCATAGCACAGTGCAGAGCAGAACCAATCAGTGCCTCTGAATCCATGTAGATTTCCCAGTCTCCTTCTGGTGGTCAACTGTATTAAAAAGCTGCACTAAGATCTAACAAGACAAGCATTGAAACAAGATCTTGGTCGGATGCCATTAAGAGGTCATTAGTATCTTGAACCAATGCAGTCTCTGTGCTATGATTCATTGTAAAACTAGACAGGAAGATCTCAGATAAACTTGTTGTTGTTAAGGTAGTCCCATAGCTGGTTGAAAATGACACTGTCCATCTCTTTTTGAGATGAAAATGAGATGGGAGTTTAGCCTGTAAAAACTGTATTTCAATTGTAGTCTCTCAGTAGAGTGACGGCTAGTATCCCATCATCACTGCAAACATAGTCATAACTACCACAGGGTACAGCCTTCTTCCTCTCCTTGAAGGACTTAAGTGAAAGATTTCTGATTCTGTTGTCCCTTGATGTCCCTGTGTACCTGCAATTCTCTCCCTCTGAGATACCACCCTAGCACCATGCTGGTAAAAAGGTTGTCAGCCAAGGTTGTGGTGGTGGGGGAGGACATGATACTCGCCAGGACAGCAACAATCTGGCTGGTGGCACCCAGCACTTTTTGTTCAGCACCATGTCATGGATGACGCCACCCTCAGAGGCCCTTGCAAACAACTTAAAAACCCCACTGGTGTGGTTTGTTTTTGATATACTGCCTCAGGTTACCAACTGTCTTTCCTTTGTAGGCAACCATCACCTCATCTACAGACTGTTTTGGGGTCTGTGGCTCATGCCTGAAGGCAATATTGACAAAGGTGAACAGTGGCTGGACTTGAAGACATGGTCTCTGGTGCCAGGGATCCGAGTGTTGTCAAGTGGATAACCCTTTTCAGCATCCTGAACGTCTTTGTTGACATCAGATTGGCAACTTTGTTTGGTATGTTACATGACTGATGATTTGGGTATCAAAGTACCTAATGAAGTATTGAAAAGGCTTGCAGTCTGGGGCAGAGTGCTGGTATTCAGGAAGGACTGTACTGTTCATGTCAACTTTATGCCAAGTACTTGGCCTGGGTGATGACTTGTCAGATCTCCTTGGCCTCTGAGCTTGTACTGCTGGCTCCTTATTATAATCAACATCATCATCGTCATCATCCTCACTGTACTCACTGTCCTCACTGTAATTTTCTTGGAGCACCTCCACCACAGATTGGATCCTTTCCTTTATGTGGGGTCAGTGTCACTTGTACATGGCATGTCCTGGTTGTGGGTGGGTGGCATATTCAGGGTCTTCCACAACATCATCATTATCATCATCCTCGTTATCATCAGTGATGGCAGGGTGGATGAGTGGGCAGGCATAACAATACTCTTCCTCCTCTTGGCAGAAAACATCTAGACAGATATTGCCTAAAAATTCCACATGATATAACAGTGGTTAAAAGGTCACAAACTGACAGAAATTAATCATTTTCACTCGGGTAAAATCGGGTAAAATTATCCACAAATCACTGTGTAGTATTATAAATACCATTGGCAACATTAAAACCTCATGGCATTTTTCTTAACAAGAAAATGCTGTAAGCATGCATTGTTAAGCATCGGGCATATGCTACGCCTAATGAACTCCCATTTTTAGGTAAAGAGGCGTATGATCAAATATGGTGCTTGTATTTTTGGATTTCTCCAAGAAAACGACCTGTTCAGGATCAGGTGCCGGCTCTGATGTGGTGGCATTGGCGTCTCATGCACACTTATCTGAGGCTCTGTCCTTGCAACTCCTGAGAAAATAAAGGGAGAGACTAAGAGGGAGAGAGACGGACCGAGCTGCTGTTGGTGCTGAGTTCAGGGCCCATAGGAAGGCTGGGCTGTTGGCCTGATGAGCAGTGTTACTCCGCAAGGTCTGGATGTGGAGATGGTGTGTTCTCTTCCAGGTCACAGATGGCAAAGAGAAGAAAGACGTCTTCTCCAGGACATCACAGGCCATAGAGGTGACCTCTTCAGGCAAAGAAGAGAGGTGGTGAAGGAAAGAGATGCGATGTGTTTCTTTGTTTAAAGGTCTGTTCAGGGCTGGGACACCGGTCAGGGTGGGTCCTGTGCATGCACTGTTGCCCATGGCCTGCCCCGCCTCACCAGCCAAGCGCTCAGGTGAGTGGCCAGGACAGCTTCAAGCTATCCTGGCACGAAGGGGGTGCTGTTGCCGAACCCCTGACTCCATGCAGCCAGGTGTTCGGCAAAGGAGAGGTAGGGGTTCATTGCCCCTTTTCCAAGTATTACCTGGAATATTTTTGTCCCCAGGTGCTTGTTTTTCTGCCAACAAACTCCTTATCATTCCTGTCTTAGTCCTGAACATGGTCCTTTAGCAGTCGCAACACATCTTTAAAAACAGTCAATTTGTCCCCAGCTAAAACTATCCCAGAAAATGTCCCAGATTTTGAAGCACAGAGAAAGAGAGAGAGAAGGCAAGCAAGCGAGCAGAGCAGAAACGTACCTGGTAGAGATTGGGTTGAGGTTGTAGCATCAGGATGACCTGCATGGGTATGCGCTTCAACAATGGTCAGATGCCAAATCAAATCAATCTGTATTTATGTGGCGCTTTTCATACACGCAATAGCACAAAGTCCCTTACAGAGGCATTATAAACAACAGAAATGGGAAAAAAAGCAACAAAGAAAATTACAGAAAATTCAGAGAACCTAACCCACCCACCCCACGTAAATGTGCGCAGCAATACATTTATACTCACATAGACACTGCCACACATATGCATACAAATGCACACAGGCCGATTCACACACATGTACAAATATCTACACAAAGTAAGGCATGGCTAGGCACTGCAACCTAAGGGTTCCTGATGCCAACGATTCTACTTTTGAGATAAATGGCATACTGCAGCTATCATCACTTGCACCTACATGGATACTGAAGTCCCCAACAATATATTTTTCTAGGTTTTAAGGACTAGGCTATTTAGGGTTAATTAATAGGCTACAGTTAAAGATTGCTGCCACCACACCTCCGCTGCCAGAGCAGTAATGGACATAGTAATTAGTGTGGCTGGGTGGAGAGGCCCCATTTAGGCTCACACAATCACCGTCTTATAGTCAATTTCTGAGTGAGACAACACCTTAATGTTATTTTCTGAGATTCATTTTTTTAAAAGAATTGCTGGCCCCTCCCCATTCGCCACTACATTCCAGCAACTGGGAATGTTCCTGATTTCAAAGGAATATGGAGTTACTTTGAAGACCAATCACTGCTCACAGGCATCAAGCTTTGACTTGGTCAGTATATATGTGAGTGGATTGTTGACCATACAGTGAATTCATGACCCTTAAGGCCGGCACAAGCTTCCGCGACCACGCAGCAGGGCAGCAAACAGAGATAACAACTTTATTGGCAACACAAACGTTCCTCCTGCCCTAGCGTCTGTGCTATCTCACGCTGTGAGTTTACACAGTGGAAACCGTCTTGGTACACTGTCAGGGCTGTATTATAGAGTCAACAAGTCTTTCGTCTGAAGGCTCTTCCTGGTTGTTGACGGGGCTTTAACCCCCGGACCCCGCCTACTGGTGTGGCGAGTTCGACAGGGTGCATCTGCGAGCGACGCGACCATTGCCGCGAGGTCTCAACTTTCGAGCGACGCAAAACGGGCCACACGGCAGCACTTTGGCTGCGCCGCTTGGCCACGCGGCCCAAAGCCGAAGTGCATTCTTCAGAATTTCAAAAGCACCCTCACAAGCAGGAGTCCAATCTCCGGGGGTCAGTTCACAGCTGGTGCCAGCTCTCCATCGGCCAAAGTAGCCTTTAGCTTTTCTCTTCAGTCGAGCAGTTAGAATGTACAGCAGCTTACTGATGGAAGAGCAGCCAGGAATGAAGTGCTGGTAATAAAGCATGATGCCGAGAAAAGACTTGACTTTACACTGAGATGTAACTGTTGTTTATCAGGAGGTCATCCTTCCGGAAAGGATTGGTTAGTCAACCCAAACACCACTGCTGTCAACCACATGACCAAGGAACCTCACAGACTTTCTGAGAAAGTCACATTTCTTCTGTGCTAGCCTCAGGTTCTTTGCCCTGAGACATGAAAAGACAGTGTCAGGACACTTGAAGGCTTCTTCCTCAGAAGGAAAAAAGGCAAGTAGGTCATCCAAATAACAAAGGAGACCGGAAAGGTTCAGATCACCAAAGAAACTGATCATTGTCCATATGAAGGACATCGGGCTGTTGCATAGGCTCTGGAGAAGCTAATTATAATCCTGAAGGCTAAAGGGTGTTATAAAAGCTGTAAGCCATCTTTCAGACTCATTGCAGGGAATGACATCAGGTACCCCGATGAAGAACCCAGATGTAACCAAGATGTTACCCACATTGCTGAAAAAGGCATTTCCCCAAGAGCTAGACAATCAGCCTGGTAGGGTAGTGGGTGTACATCCTTGACGGTCTTGGCATTAAGCCAACAGAAATCAGTACAGATCATCAAATCCCCAGACTTCTTCCAGACCTGGACCAGTTGTGAGGTATATTCATTTACTTACTGATGATGTCTTTCAACTCCATCTGAGACAGCAAGTAATTTTCTCTGTTTGTGATAATGTGCTGGAGGGAGATGGCGATAGAGCAGCCAGAAGGGGCGACCATCAGTAAGATGGACCCAATGGTCAAAATCCTTTGCTTTCCCGCAATCCAGCTTGTCCTTGGAGAACACATCCTGGCAAGTGAGCACAAGCTCAGCGAGTCTTTCTTGTATGTGACACTTCACAGCCCTCAAGACCAGCATCAGCCATGGGCTTTAAGATGCTGAGAGGGGGAAGAAGCAGTGTCTGAAGGGGAGGGATGATCATGAACCAGACACTAGCCCTACTCACACCCTTGGAGATATGAAGATCCTCTACCACAACACATGAAATACATCTGCCATCTTTGCATTCCTACTCAGTGTGACAGGGCTCATAATAGGATTAAGAATCTTCATAGGCACCACAGGCAATGGTCAGCCCACATTGGCAACAACCCAATCAACAGAGATGTCCTTGGGGGCAGAACGAGGAGACATGGGCTTCACAATAACAGCACTCCGCAGAGAAACAAGAGCGCTACCAGGCAACTTGCCTGGTAGCGCTCCTGCTGGGGAGCAACAGTGACAGTCTGTTGCAGCCTAATGGTGCCGACTTCCTCAAGCAGTTCAGGACCCAAGCAACGGGTAATACAGTTGAGCAACTGCAAGAACAGTTCACACTCCCAAGGATGGATTTGTCTAACCCTGATCCAGGTAAAGTAACCCCCAAATTTGAAAATAAAATCTTAATAGTTAACTCTCAATACTTACATCGAACCAGATTGTGTTGTGAGACCACCACAACCAAGAAGGATCACTTTCTCAGGAACAGACAGAGGACTAAAGAGAACATAGCATTCTCATTGACATGGGGAATGGTGCTGTAGAAATCCATCATGGGCAAGTTAGAATAGGACAACTCAGTGAAGTTTAGCTTCAATATGTTAAACACAGCACAAGGGCCTGAGCTGCAACAAACCTGGGAAACAGGAAATAAAGACCTGGCCTGATTTGCACTGGGTTGCTGCATAGTGTTAAGGTGGCTGAAATACTGTCTCCTATTTGCTTGGCTAAATCTGTGATTAAGTTACCAGGGGTCTCAACGAGGACAACCTGTGTAGGCTCAAAAGCAGACTAGGTAAGTGCTGTGGAGCTAGTAGTGGGGCAAATGATAGGTCGAAAACGACTGATCAGCTGATTGCAGCTGATTACCTGTGGGGGAGCACTGGGGGACATTGACCTACCCCTACCAAAACACACTGAAGCCACCTGTTGGCCCCTCCACATCCCCGATGTGACATCATGTCCATGACTAACATTGGCAAAGGATTTTAGAGGGTGAAGTGCACGTGTAAAAAAAGAATGTACTTATTACAATATTTACAATATTTATAGTAATTGCAGTATTTTACATTAAAATCAGTCAGTAAATCAGCACTTCACTGTCTGAGATTCATGGAAAGGTGTGTGTGTGCGTGCACGTGTGTGCATGTGCATGTGCTGAAGACACAGTTGGCTGCACAAATTAAACCAGGGAGGACTAAGAAGGTCAGTATAAATGATAAAAAGACAAATGCATTGAGTCTGGATCAGGAGTTGCTGCTGATTTGAACGCTGAGCCCTGTGCTTATTATGAACAAAGACCCCCGAATGGTCAGCACTGATCCAGATAGAGCTGGAGATCATTAGACCAGATCGATACCTTCACTCGGCCCAAACAGATGTAGCATAAAAAGGAAGACGAAACAGCAATCTGACAGTCGATATTTAATGAGTAGCTGCAGTCACAGAGAAAAGCTGTAACCTCGACTGCCTTCACCTGCAAAATTACTCTAAAAAAGACTCTCTACGTTGTGTGACAAATTCTTATGGGAACTTTTAAAAAATGTAATTCTGAATTGATGACCTCAAATCCATTTTCGGCACATGAAAGATAACAAGTGGCAGTGGCTTTTAAAGCTTCTTTAAAAACAGGTCTAGCAAAGAAGTTTCACAGATTATTCTCAAACAGTTTTCTGCTTTTTGTTTTTGTTTTTTTGTCACAGATTGTGTTAAATGTCTTCTCCAGCTGGCTTCACAGAGAAATAGGGAGTCTACACTGCACATGTTCAGATCTCAGAAGTACTGAGACCTGAACAAGTTCAGTGTTTGTGCATTGTTTGTGCAGCAAGTCTTGATTTACAGTATTAATATTGACCTCTTAACCTGCTTGGAGGAAAATCGGTATATTTTATCCAGCTAGCTCCAAACCTCATGTTTGATCATCCAATCAGACATCAGATTTGCAAAGTACCAAGTCCTCCAGCATGGAGGCCACAGCCACCGTATGCCCTGTCTGATGTGAATTGCGAAGGCCTGATCATCGATGCATGCATATTTGCTTTATGTTTTTTTTTTTACTTTTTCTGTTCTAATAATGTAAATTTCCCACTCTAGAATGAATTAAGGTACTTGTTCTTATCTTGTTTTATCAAAGGCTCAAGTCCAATCGAAATATTTTCCATAACACAGAGAGGATTATAGCAGTTTTCCGTTTCCAACTCATTGACCTGCAGCCGTGTCTTAAACATTCAAACAGAGCTCAGCAGGATCTAATGAGGACTCGACCCATTAACAATGGTCCCGACGTGACCCAAGATTAAACATGAATGCGGGAGTGAGCAGAGATGAGAGCTTGGGCTGCAGGATGCCGTCAGCAGCACGAGCTGATAAATAATGCATAAAAAGAGAGAAGCAAGCAGAAACAGCCTCTGTGTTTACACTGGATTCCGTTCACTTGTGTTTCCTCCACACAGCTGGCACAGCTGGAAGCTGTTTAATCTCCTGACACAACAAAGGATTTAACAACTGGCTGTCCTCAGTCTTTCATACTCATTTACAAATCTTTAAAGTCTGATTTGTGCTTGTTCAGTGAGAGCAATGAGGATGGGCTGTTTCCTCCCCTGCTGGATAAAAAAGACAAATATTTTGCAAATGGACTCATTTGTTCATTTTCCTTGTGAGAGGGGGAGGAGCGGGATGGCGCAGCTTCACCATGTGAATTATTGATCAGACGTTGTGAGTAGCAGCTGCAGCAACAACAACAAACCTCAGCTGCTTGATTTTCCTGCTGGCAGCAGAGCCTGGGCAGGTTCAGTGTTTGGCTTTGGTCCCCCTGCCACACCTGTCACAGCTTTAACAGTGGGTGAGGGGATTGATTCCCCTGTGCTGCACACAACAAGTGTTGGCGTCCATGTTGTGTCTGTGGAGAAGCGTGCCCCAAAACCCCTGGTGCTGTTGGGCCACACTGTGCCAAGAACACTTGCTGCTTTTGCATGAACCTGGTTCTGGGATATTGACATGTAACCAATGGGGCTTGCTACTTGGACTCTGATTGGTTTAGGGCCCCAGTTGCTTGTGAAGGCCAGTGGCTGTAGGGTGCCTTCGGTTGACTGGGCTGCGGCGTTGGACTGGTGGGGTTAGGGGAGGCAGAGATTCTGTGTTAGATCATAGGGTCCGGGACACTTTAATTTATTGCTATTATTATGACTTTGAATTGTTTGTTACAGGCAATGAAATTGATCAAAAACCTGTATATGTCTGTCTACGTGCTTGGTATATCTGTAAAGTGCTGTCTGGAATCCAAACAAAGAAAATCATGTGAACACATGATGAATGCTAGCTCAGCTCTCTGACAAAACAATACTCAGGAGGGAAAACTGCTGGCAAACAATATTTATTAACAACTGTTATCTGGAAGCAAGTCAGTGGTGTATGTTGGCACATGGGTGTGTGTGTCATGCAAGCTTTAAGACAAAATCAACAAACAGGAGAGCTGTAGCATGCCAGGATGGGAAAGGGGAAAGGAAGAGCTGGCAGTCTCCACCTGGCTTTAAGGGAGACAAGGAACCTGTACAGATACACAACCCTGCCAAAGTATTTTTCCTTTGCTTAATGCAACAACAGGATTTTTCCGCAAAGCTGCATAATTCATCATATCACTATACTTCAAATCAAAGTCAGAAAACACCAGGTACTGATCAGCACTTAACCTCATTCAGTGCAGAGTCAATCAGATCGCAGTTTAGAAAAACAGAACATGGCTGTAAGTGACCATGTTCTCTTGTTCAGGCATGAGTGTCTCCTCCATCAGCTGCTGAGAGCATAAATGGATGAGTGGTAAAAAAAAACCTTTTGCCTCTGATGCTGTCAGTTCTCTGTGAGAATGCCATGTGGTAAGAACCTGTGACCCTGATTTTCTGAACAGTGAATACCTGGAGCAAAGCAACACCATTAGGAAATCATCAGGTTGTGTCCACACAGAGACTGCTGCCACAATCATCTTGTTCTGTTGCTGCTTACGTTCCCTTTACAGTTATAAGAATAAATAATATGATGATGACAAATGAGTTCCACAGCACAGCTGGTCTGGCCCAGGCTTATGGGGCGTTTACTCCAAATGCAATAGACACATTGGGTAAATTTAAATCAGGCAAATGAGGCAAATGAAGTGACTGGAGCGTCTGAATAAGCGCAAATAAAGTGTCAAATAAAGTTGGCAAAATTGAACTTATATCCAATCAACAACAAGTTGTTGATTTGCTCACAGTTTGCTTAGAAACAGGGAGGAAAAATTAGTTAACGCTAAGTGTCAGGACCCAGTCGTCTACGACACTGCTGCAGGTTTTTTTTTACCAGGACCGGATCAAAAAAGAAGAGGCTTGGACCAAAGTCACTGAGGAGACGGGACTCTGGTGATTGGTGAGACCTTTTTGTGGTTTGTTTTACTATGTTACTGACTAGAGTGACTGTAGTGACACAACTGTAGTTGGTGTCGAGGTGGCACCTGGCAACAGGTGCACAACCTCAAACTGGGCTTCAGTCAGCCTGAGGTACGGCTGGAACCAGCTGTCATCCATACAGAGCTCTTGGATGACGACTCCTGAAAAAAAATCCTGGGACAGGTACGGTAGGTTCAGTGTAGCAGAGTGGGTGACGAAATGAGCACAGTTTGTTTTTTTGTTTTTTTTCCAAGCACGTCAACTGCAAATGAAGCGATTTTCCATAAAGATTTCCAAGCAGTGCAATATAAGCTTTTTCTTCATGCCTATCATGTTTGGTGTGAACGCCCCATCAGTCCTACCTCACCTCCTGGGTTTCAATTCATCAGGCTGGACAACTGTGTATCTGAGACAGTCAATAGCAGCACAGGAACTCCACGGGGGACAGTGCTGGTGCTATTCCTCTCCACTCTATAAATAAAAGACTTTCAGGACCCTGAGTCCTGCCACATCCAGAAATATTCTGGCCTGTATCCAGAGTGAGAGGGAAGGCAGATACAGGGAGCGGGTGAAGACCTCCACTCACGACTGGCAAGAAACACCTCCTGCTCAACATCTTGGAGACTTAAGAGATTGTCATAGATCTCCATAGGTCAAGGTTACCCCATCCTGCCAGTCATTGTGGAGGAATGGAGATAGGGTTGTGTTGAGAAATTCAAGAAAATCTCCTGTCCACTCTGCTACCGGATGAATCACCTTTGTGATCTTGAAAAGCCAAAACAGTCAAGAGAAGTGTAGCTGAATGTCATGTAATGTCCTAAACTGGTGTACTGCATCCCTAGTAAATATACTCAGCAATACTTTGGTCCTGCTGCTCTGAGGAAAAGGCACAAGAAAGCCACAATGTTTCTTCATACCTGTGTATGAAGCTTTTCAACACAGTTTAAAGTTGTGAGATTTTAACACAACTTTAATCAGAATCAGTCAATCAGATGGTGATATGGACAATCATATAAAAGATGTTTGATGCCAAATATGAGTCCAAGCACATAACAGCACATAACACCCTATTTCAACCCGTAAACTCACTCTCACAGGTACACAAGGCAAACACAGAAACACAGGGCAACATGTGGAGAGGAAAGGGAGATAGAGTTATACTTCCATCCAGATACAACAGTTTCACACTAAGAAAACAAAGTCTCTGGTGGTGTATGTCCATGAAGAAATACTATTTTAATCCCATTAAAAACAACTTCATCTTTTTCATTTGTTCGGATTACATTTCTAATTAGAGTCATTGCTTTCATCACAAATAACAGATACACTTCATAAAGTTTAAGGATTTTGTGGCTTTGCGACTCACAGAAATGTTTTAATGCAAGTTAAATAATCAACCACGGGAAGCAAATCAAAACAGTTTAACATAACATCACAACATCACACTACTGCAACAAGCACATGGAGAAGAACACGTCCAGCTCTCTGTGAGGGGATCGCTCTGTTTTTCATTAACGCTCAAAGAACGTCACATCATCACGATGCTTCTCACACGGGAAGCTAGAAACTCTGACATGTGCATGTTTGCGTGTGTGTTCGGGTGTGTGTGTGTGTGTGTGTGTGCATTTGTGTAGGTGTGTGAGGAACAGAGAAATTTCACAGCAAGGAGTGTTGCTGCTTCTCTGAGAGAACTTCAGGCCAAGAACATTGAGGAGGCATGGTCACAATACAGTGTCGCAACAATACATTATCAACAACATTATTAACATTATCAACAACATTATTAACACACATCAAATGACAATATCACATTATGTTTGTGTGTGTGTGTGTGTGTGTGTGTGTGCGTGTGTGTGTGTGAAAGAAACATCTGTGGAAATGGAAAACGAACATCCACAGCCATTAAAATGAGATCCGATGTCTACAGTAAGCATCAGGCTTCAACTCAACAACGCTCTGCAGTTCTGTGCTTGTTCACATTCCCTCTGCTCAGCACTGTGCGTGTCGCGCTGAACTCGTGGGGTCGAGCTCTCTCTGTGTGAGGAGTGGCAGTAATTGTCGTCAGGTTGAGCAGTGCCTTCATCAATAGGACAAATACAAGCATTGTCTTCTTTTAATGAGACGTCCTCGTGGTGCTGATGTGATCTTTAATGGCCAATCAAAGGGTTGCTAGGCAACAGTGGGCTAGGCAGACGGCTTGAAAAGGTTTCTGGTAAGCGGCCTGAGTGATTATGCTGATCTCATTAAGAGGCCTGTGGGAGTCATAACAACTGGACCGACTGCAGTAAGACATCAAGGACTCCTCCCACATTTCTGACTGCAGAGTTTACGAAGTTGTCCTTGGTCGACAAAGCATCGAGTCAACAGTTTTTGTGTTGTGTCTTTGAATGTGGATGGCAGATGGAGACGACGGCTGTCTTGCCAGCCAAACAAGAAGTTCTTTTTGTGCTTAATACAGTGATTTAATAATAGTGACTTTGCACACTGTGATTTGGTCTGCACATATTTCTTGACAAAATAAAAATGAAAACTGAACACTTGGGAAACAGCCCTACATAGCAATGTTTGAGAACAATAGGCAAACTTCACAAAAGTCTACCAACAAGATGGTTGTAAAAAAGTGAAAGCTCCCACCAAAAATATTACAAAATATAAACTGAAATGAATTTGTGAATGGACAGTGAAATATATATATATATATATATATATATATATATATATATATATATATATATATATATATATATATATATATATATATATATAATATATATATATATATATATATATATATATATATATATATATATATATATATATAATATATATATATATATATATATATATATATATATATATATATATATATATATATATATATATATATATATATATATATACACCCACACACATTTTAATATCCACATATATACTTACCAAATTAACAAAAAAAGTTTTTCTTATGGGCAGAAAAAAAGAGAAAGGTTCCTTCCTGTCCCAGGACAGGATGAGACCTCCATATCGCAGATTTTGGGACAAAACTTGCGAAAGGATAAATTCACGGTTGTTCAAGCCCATTCTTAGCATGTGGATCTTAATTGTTTAGCTCTCGTTTTTCTATCAACAAGATCACTCTGGTTTTCACCGCTTACATGATGATTGCACACAAAGGAAAGGGTGCTGCTCATGCAGAAGAAGAGGACAAGGAAAGGACAAATCCACACCTGTCCAAAGGAACCAAAGTTTACATGGAAAAAGCGTGCAACTAAAACAAGGAGCAAAAGCAAAGAGATGAAGGAAGAAGAGCAGAGATCCTCTTCTCTGTTTGCTGGTGTGAATCTTTCCCCCCTTCTGCCTTGTTTTTCTGCTCCACTCGGCTGCAGCTCACAGAGCAGATCTGTTCCCTCTAATTAATATGTAAATGTGCTGACATTTACAACAGAGTGAAGTTTATTCCAGAGCCTCCACCTAATGACTACACCCATCAGCCGCCGCTCTGCGTTTTGTACATCAGATTGTCAAATGTAAATTTCAGCCGGGCAGCAAATGGGGCGTCATGAAAATAATGTCGACTAATATCAACATGTAGATTAGAGTCGCAGCCACAGTGAAGCCGCTGTGTCGGCACGTTCACACATGGTGTTGCGTGAATACATGAATACATTCACTTAGGCTAATGTTTCACACATGAACGCATGACCTACAGACTTAATCAGCTGATCCGACCATCACACTCACACACACTTCATGGCAGTGTTTTTAGAGGAGATGCACAGCCCCAGTCTGCTCTTTAACCAACAAGGGCGTTTAAATCTTCACTCATGAAGCTCTGTTAAAACCCAGCTCCAAGGCTACAATCACAGACGACAGGTTTTTTTTCTTTTTTTTAGAGCAAGGAATTTTTTTTGTTGTGCAGAGCAGACATTTAAGCAGGCATTTAGAGACAAAAAATATATATTCAATGCTCAGTATCAACAGAGTGGTATCCAATTGAAGGCATTCAGAGTCACATTGCCACTTAATTCTGTTTCCATTCACAATTTCTCTAACATCTTCCACTGTTCTCATCTCATCTTCACAACTTAGATTGGGATGCTGCTAATGATGTCACACTTCACAAGGAGGAACCACTTATTTTTTGTATCCTGCTGAGAAGCAACTTTTCAAGTTGAGAAGCAGTTTAATTTGGGTTTGATCATCTGCCTCCTGTCACTTGTTCACCTGCCTCCTTTCCTGTTCTCTGGATTTCCTGCTTTCTTTTCACACGTCATTCCTCTTTCTCTGATGCCAGCTCAGAGCTAAAAACTAATGTGACATAGTCTGTTCCTGCACCGTTGTTCACATATACCTCGTATTCAAGGAACATAGACTCCATTTAAAAACTTTGTGGGCTACTGAACATTTTCTGTTTCGATGGCCTAATGAAATTTACCACACTGGTATATGATCAATAAACCTCAGTGTTGACTGAAGAGAAATGAGCAGAAAATGAAATCTTGCAGGCTTTAATGTAAAAGTGCTGCAATGTGCAGAAACATCAGTGTTTGTGTAAATGAGAGGGCAGAAGCCGATGTGCAGCCATCAAACACAAACTGTCACTTACCGGCTGAAATATTGAACCACATAATGTCTGCAAGGAAGTTAAGTGCTTTCCGCTCATTTAGAAAGCACGGCTCATAAAACACTGTTAAAGCTATTATCCCAGCGTTAAGATCGTTTGCCCTTCACAGCCTTCACCCTTCACAGTCTCAGAAAGTCCAGGGTATGTTTCTGTATGAGCATCTTTAAAAATGCTTGAATTATAATATTTTGTTTTAAAGAGTGCTGGGAAATGCTTTAAATTGTATTATTTTGTATAAACAAGGCTAGGTTAAATACAAAGTACTATAATGCTTTTTGAAAATTGTTTCAATTTGCAAACAAAAAAAGTGTAGCAACCCTGAAAATGTCCGATATGCATTTCATTATAAAGCTCCAAAACCCACAGCCCACACAGAGAGGAAAGGTCTTTTTCAGCATGCAAAAACGGGTGTCATAACCGGTCACTGGGTCCCATTGGTTGTACAATCTTTCATTAATTTATCTGAAGCACTGTATCAGTATTGCAGGGGTCTGCTGAAGCTCGTCCCGGGGCATGTGAAGCGTAAGCAGAGAATACACCATGCACAGATCACACCCTGCGGCAATTTAAAGCTCATTTGGCTTGACACAATTTATTCTTAACACGTGAAAAATGAGACGGCTGTAGAGCAAAGCCGATCATCAAAATACAGGTCTTTCATAGTGATCAGACCTTTTATATTACAGGTTAAGAAAACGGTAGTTAATTGAGAGCTGAGGCGCATGATTACAACACACAGGAACAAAGATTAATCTCAAAGTCAAAGATTTTGTATTAAACTTTTTATGTGATTTTCTTTTCCTTTTTTTTTAATCTCTACCACACGCTTAATAAACTTTTAATCATACCCCAGGCCCTTTTGAAAGGTCAAGGGTTTGTTTTTGCCTCTTACGCAACAGCAGGACAAAAGAGCTGATCGCAGCCTAGAAGGTGTCAGAATTCACCTATTACTGACGTGCTGCTCAAGTGGAGACGCAGATAAAAAGAATCAGTGAAACAGTGATGCAACAGGCTGGAAACCAAGAAGACAAAGAATCTCGGGGCCTTTCTTTCCCTCCTTCATCGTCTGCTGGAAAATGAAAGGCTCTCTGAAGACTCGCCGCGCCATTAAAGTTGACTTAACGCCGACTTTTAGAGGAGACCAGTTTAGACTTTAAAGTGTCGTCACATCACAGACGCCAAACACAATTAAAGTCTCGAAGTCTCCAACACTTCTGAGTCGCACTTCGACTATGTGGTGAAAGTGAGAATGAGGAAGCAGCAGGAAAAGAAGAAAAAAAACGTGAGTGAATAAGTGCCTGAATGAGTGCCTGTCATTGAAAAAATCAAGAGAGAGAGAGGTGGAAAGAGAGGTAGAAATAGAATGAAAGAGAGATGGAGGGAGAGAGAGAAAGAGAGAGAAAGGGATTGTGGTTGCTCAGACATGGCCTGGTGCAGAATCAGGGAAAATGGTGAAGACAGATTTTCTGGAGTTTAAGAACCTTTTTATAATAAAATATAAACAGTTAAATTTGTGAGAAAAAATAGCTGGGCATACCTGACACAACATTGTATTGTGTGTATTTAACAACAGGAAATGGTTACATTGAATGAATGTTTAGTAATGTTGTATGCTGTGTTTTGCAGGCTGTCCACAGGACTCATTATGCTAATTCATTTTAATGACAGGTGTTTTGGCATGTATTAATGTTTTGCACAAACCTAAGGTAATACTTATTAGATCTGTTGGCAGTGGCTATTATGTTTGTGGAAAATGTATTATGTATTATGGATTATTACATTAAAACTGCAGATATTTGTTTATTAATTTTGTGGCTTACTACCTTTGTGGACTTTATTACAATGCTGGGCCTTACAGACCACTGTGTTTAAGATTAAAGGAACCAGCTACTATTCAAAAATAACATCTGACATTAAAATTATGTTTAATAGAATTCCTAAAAGCAGTAGAGTTTTCTATTAACATCCATTGACAGCACTTTTCCAGGGGGTCTTACATCAGCTTGTACTGTATGGTGTACTGTATGATCAGTGTGGGGAGGGTTGCTTCTTGTAATTTGTATTTCCCTACAGTTTACATGTTCCTTTAGGACATTAGTAATCATTGTTTTACTCAAATAAAGTAATGTAGTCTAAACAGATAAAATGAAAAAAAAGAAAGATGGAAAATATACGTGCAACATGCCTGCTTTAACATCTAAGTGTAAATTGAATAAAAATATGCTTTAAAGGTGGGGTAGGAAATTTATACGGCTCGAGCAGGTCACATTTTGAAATTACATACTGCAATGTCCTGTTCTTTTCTATAGATTTCTCTCTGAAGCCAAGCATGCTTGTTTCTGGAGGAACAAGCAGAAGTGTAACCACTGAGGGGTGGCTGGAAAGATTGACAAATTGTAGATTGATCAACTGTAATAAAAACATGAAATTCAATGGGATTGGATGGTGGATCACTCTTTGCCAATACAACTGATTTGTTTCATTTTTGTTAAAAAAACATACAGTAACCTCTATTCACTCATTTGTAATTAAGGTGTTCAGAGAATTTCTAGTAAACAAGTTTTAAAAAATCCATAAAGAAATTACCTACACCACCTTTAAATGTGTATAAATAAAAATTGTAAATTACATTGAAAGCAATACAGGGTGCAATCATGCACTTTGTGAACTCACAGCAAACAGATTATGCATGTCTCTTATATGTACAGGCAATCTGTAAGTGCATCTTTATTTCTGGTTCACATGCCTGTAACTGTATACTGTGACAGCAATGTGTGCAGTAAGTAATGTGGTGTCTCCATCACTGAGGAGCAAGGATGTGTGTGTGTGTGTGTGTGTGTGCGCACATGATGTCATGTGCACACTAGAAATGTTTTTTAGTCATATACATAACATGTCACAGTGCATGATCTCGAAAATCATAGTGAGTCGTAGTGGGAGGGTGTCCACGCTACACGACTCCTCCAGACTGACATTCACTTCAACTCCTCCTGACACTGTGATAGTAGGTAGTCGGGAGGGGGTGGAACAAGGAACTGTCAATCATGGCTGTAGAAGTGTTGTGTGTGATTTTAGTGGACTTTTATACAGTCTCGAACAAGAAAAATAAAATGAGATATTGTGGAGCTGGTCCTGCGTCCAGTGAAGAGGAGGACCGGCCTCATTCAATCTGTGTAAGCCTAAAACAATGTAATGGAGGAGGAAGCTGTATTAAGAGACACATATGTTTGTGTATCAGCTCATTTCTCCAACTGATAAAGAATACCACTGATATAGTTTGTTTGTTTATGTTTGCCACTCTACAGTTTAGTCTACTGTGAGAACATATTCTACAGTCACACTGCTCCTCATCATCCACTGTTTGACATGTGAAGCATCTATTACCAGTGTATGAAAACTGCACAATAAGTAAAACATGTGCAATTAAGTGTCATCACCTGCAATCTTCTTATGTGACCTGGAGACCTGGATGCTTTGATTGATGTGACAAAAATCGAAACAAAATGTTACTTCAATTTCTGAGCTTGAAAGTCGACATCATCAAAGCCCAAGTTTAAAAATAATGGAGCTGAAGGGAAAATAGATGTATTCAGAAGTTTTGATGTATGCTCTTACTAAATTGATTACCTTGGGAACAGAGCTTTCATTGTTAAACGGCCTCCAGGTGCTGCAAAAATAATTGATATTTTGTTTTTTATGAGCTGCTGTACAGTGTGTCTGTGAACTTCCTGTTACTACTGTGACTGCCATCAAGCTGACCCGCCAACATTTAATCCTCTTTCTTCTGCCTCTGTGATCTCAGGTTTCCATATGCATTGACCTCACCTGCAGCTTCTGTCTGCAGTCATCTCAGTGCTGACTGATTTTGCAGTTAAAGTACTCATCTGGCAGTCAAAATATGTTATATCTGGAGGAAATGTCCTTCATATTTCCAGTAAAAATGGGTATTCTGCAGTAAAATTACCTCATATCAGCAGAAGTGGAACTCATTTGCTGTAACAGTATATCAGAGGTAGGGTTACTTATCCTGCACAGAGACTCTCATTTCGCAGTTAAGTCTATCATATCAATAGTAAACTACAGTCACTAAGGCTACTGTTACTTTTGCAGCTACAGATAAGCCCTTACTATGAAGTTTTCAGGTATTTAAACTGTAGTCAAAAATATGCCATTTGTGCAGTAAAAGCAAAGTGAAATGCAGTTATCTACAGCATCTTGAGGATCCCTTACCCCACAGAGAGGTGTGTGTGGGTGTATATGGGGTTCTGGCAGGGGTGGATGTGAGAACAACAGGAGAAGTGACAATGAGAAAATAACTGAAAATGGGCAGAATGGGCAGATAAAGTGCTGCTGTTAGTGCACTGAACATCAACCAGTGAGAGAAATTGACACACACACACACACACAGGCACAAAGAAAGCAGGAGATAGAGGAAGGGTCTGATTGATGGTCTGTCTCTCAGGGCTCTGGTTAAAGGGGGGGCTGGTGCTCGGGGCTTCAGCCACAGGAGCGTATAATGACTGCTGAGGAATTTCAATGGCCCCGAACCCCTGAGACTCCTGCAGAGCTATCTCTCTCTCTCTCTCTCTCTCTCTCCCTCTCTCTCTTTCAATCTATCTTCCTCTGTTAAACTGTCTCTCTCCTCCTTTTCTATTCCACAGAAGTCCACTCTTCCTCTCATCTCTCTGACAGTTGTTCCTGCTCACTCAGTTCATTGGTGGATGAGGTGTGTGTGTGTATGTGTGTGTGTGTGTGTGTGTGTGTGTGTGTGTGTGTGTGTGTGTGTGTGTGTGTGTGTGTGTGTGTATGTGCATGATCAAACTGGCCCAAACCCTGGTCCTGGTTTCTCTCTTATGCTGCTTTAAAGCAGACACAGTTCTGGTTTCCATTCTGGTCTCTCAAAATCTCGGTGCTCCCTGGAGAACCAGTACATACGAGTTGAGAGGAATACCAAAATTATGTACACAATGGATGAGGAAGTAAACACAACAGTGGCAAAATAGCAGCAAGAAATTCAGAAAATTTCAACATTTATCTCTGATTTTCACCTTCCTTCGTGGTGCAGTCTCAGATTAAGATCCGGCTGAGGAGTTTTACAAGGAAGAGCCACCTGTTACCTGGTTGCAGTTGAAACAATGATTCAGGGACTGAACCAATTTAATTTGGGTGTGAGAGTGCTGACCTGTGTAAAATGTGGTCTGGTATCTAATGCTCAGATGTGTCTTGGTGTGAAATGTCCATGAAACTTCAGATTTTTTCTGATATTAATTTCAAAATGTCAACATTTCTGAATTATTTTGCCATCTATGGCCGCAAACCGAATATCCTACAAACACCTAACAATTGCATTGACTTGGATTGGATTTAATAACAAAAACAAACTGAAATGTAAATAAAAAAGCCATTGAAGTAGTGAAATTTGACCCAAAGTCAACATATTCTAACTTCCTATCTAGATGTTCTGACAAGGTCTCAGTAAATGTAAATGTCCACACTGCCAAATCCAGTGGTTCTGATGTGGCACAATAGATGATTTGCTTGAAAGTGCAAAAAGAAAAGTCCAAAAGAGCACGACCTCTCTGTTCTGACAGGAAATTCTCATCATAATAAAATAAAAAAAACAAGTTGGGAAAGTTTGTATTTTTATCTTGAGTGTCAGGAAGATAGCTGAAGGCAGGAACAACAATGCTCTGTGTATTGTGCTTCTATTTCTAGATGTTAATTCCCTGAAGCTTTTCCTTCTCTCTTTGTCCCTCTGTTTATTTCTTGCCATGTCTCCGGTCCAGGGCAACGTCGCTCATGTCACACTAATGAGAAGCCTCAGCTCCTTCTCTGCTGCCGCGCGACACATAGGGGAAAATTTCTCCACAGGATTTTACCTGCTTGGCATCCACACCTCCCATTTCCAAACTCTGAGAACAACAGGGATGAAGAGGGCACGGGTGAAGGAGAGGAGAGATCTTAGACTGTAGCAACATCAAATACGATGATGTCTAAAAAAGCACTGTAAAGTACTTTCAGGGATCAGACAAGATTTCTTTTCCCATTCAATCAGTTTATTAATCCCTCATTAGGTTTCTCTTCAAATCAATTACTTATTTGATCTATTTCTTTTATATATAATGCCTAATTTATTTTGTTAAGAGAAGAAAAACTATGAGAAAATGAAAAAATATCAATGTTTCTCTGCAGGATTCCCATTACTCAACATATGTCTCAGCTCAGACTCATGTACCATCTCCTCATTATGCGCGGGTGTCACCTATGCAAAAACAGCAGATATGTTAAGTGTGGAAAAAAAAGATATATCTTCAGGAGACCAAATGTGAAAAGTGCACTGTGGCAGCATCTGCAGCAGTGAGTGCTCAGGAAGACACATTAGCTGCGACACATGCTGCAAACGTGTCTCTGCCTCCCCCAGGCTGCAGTCTGTTCTCACGGCTCTTTATTTCCATATGAAATGCACTGTTTCTGCAGCCCAGAGCACCACACAGCAGCCAGAGCGTGTGTGTCTGTTTGTGCATCTGTGTCTGTTTGTGCGTGTGTGTGTGTATATGTGTGTGTGTATGTGTGTGGAGGTGATTGTGCGTTTGTGTGTCTGACACACTATAAATTTAGAGATCCTCTTCATCTGCAGTTTTCAGTAATGATCATATGTAAATCAGACAGGGTGAAAACACTCATAACTTTACCCATTTTTAAACCCGAGCATTGTTGATATCTAATTTTCTTCTGCAAACTTGCTGCTCTGCTACTGCCTGTTAAATTCATGAGAATACATTTTGTTCTCTTTTTTTCCGTGTGAAAGGCAATGATCCGGTGGAAAGTAGCATGAGAGAAAAAAAAAACAATTTTACAATATGAAATTTTTATACCACCAGAGAAAATAGTTATTTGTGCAGGAGCAACATTGCACAACAGTGCTACAACAACACAGCAGCCTGCATCAGAGTAAAGATCCAGCACAGCATGAGACTAATACAAACTGGAATACGATTTAAAATAAAAAATGAGAAAGGACCTGTGGACGATCCTCCGGTCACTGTTTTTTTCCCCCTCAGCTAAAGACACATTTAACCTTTATCCATTTTGTCATTGATCTTCTCAACCCTATCAGTATATAATTGATGACATAGGTTCTCCTGGAGCCCACCCCAGTGTTCTTAGAGTGAGAGGCAGGAAATACACCCTGAACAAATCAATCCATTGCTGGATATACACACCTACACACATGCACATATGCACCTCTCCAATCAGCCTAATCCTGGGGATTCACTGACAGGGATAAAAGAAAAAAAAATAGGAGGCAGACGAATGCAAACACAGACAGATAAGGGCAGAGAGTAAGACGACTGTTGTTCATCATCAGCCTGGTTAAACTGTCCTTCAGACAGAACTCTTCACAGCCTAACACACTGTGAAACCCTATTAATCGATTCCACAAGCTAATTCAACTCCCCACCACCACCATCACCCACACACACACACACACACACGTCCTCAACAACAAAACAAACTCTTTGTCTCCACTTCTTGCTTTTCTTCCTCATCTTACCCTCTTTTCTACCTTCTCTTTTGTTGCAGAGAAATTTGTGTTCAGCTATTGACTAATTTTCGGCTCATTGGACACTTGGAAGCGTAACAGTGGAATGAAACAGTGGAGCTGCAGACGTAAATGTAAATGCAGCAGAAAAACCTGCTTGTTAGAGACAGCTGAGAATCAGCAGGTGGAACCAGACTCAACATGAAGTGATTTAATCTGGTTCATTAAACTACAATAAAGGATTCAGCTGAACCTGCTGACGCTGCTGCTTCCTGCCAAATGTTCTTTTTTATTCATCCTAACAGCGACATGAGCGCAGAGGAATTATAGGAGTACCGTAGGTCAGGAATTACATGTCATATCTGTTAAGATACTTAAATACCCGCAGAAACAACACTGAATGTACCCAGTTGAGATGAACATAACAGTATGGACAGAAACAGTGGATCATACTGGAAATAAACTTGCTGCTGGTCAAAAGAATCTTTGCATTAACATGGACGGGAATCCCCCATCCAGGCAATGGACGAGTAAATGGATTATAGAACTATCCACAAACTTGCCTTCAGCAAAGATAACATGCCATTAGGGATAAGTAATTATTCATTAAATATGGGATGTCTCTCTCTCTCTCTCTCTCTCTCTCTCTCTCTCTCTCTCTCTATATATATATATATATATATACACCAACAGTCAAAACAACAAATATGATAATAGTAACAACAACCACAACAGCAATAACAAATAAATAACATTAGAATTGATTCTAACAACATGAATGAATGAACACCCTCACTGTGTGAAAGAGAGTTTCTGGAGGTCTTCCTTCCTACGTGTGTCAGACTGTATAATCAAAACTGTTACCTGTATTGCATGTTTATTTCTTTGTATTTTTTATTATATTTTACATGTAATTTATGTAATCAATATGCTGTTGTAACAATGACAATTCCCCATTGTGGGACAGTTAAAGATATTCTTATTCTTAGTTATGCCTTACATGGATATGCTAATGTGCAGCAACATATAAATGTTTACACTGGCACTGAATAAGAAATAAAAGTCATGCGATGATGTCTGCAGTGATTACGTTATCATATTTACGAGAGTTTGCTCTAGAGACAAAGAAATTCAGGTGCTTCTCTGTGACAACACAATTTTACAGTTTCTACCTCCAGCTCCAACTTAACAATTACACAGTGGGACTTTTAACACGATTAAAATTTTGATTATTCATATTCAAGCCCCCCAAGGAGTTCTTTGGCTGATAATTTATTTCTTAAAATAATACTAAATGCTGTATGAAAGCATTATTGTAGTTTTGTTATTCTTACTTGAAAAAAAAGAAAAGAAAAGAAAAGAAAAAAACAAGCATACAAGAGTACACTCAATATCATTTAACACAAAATCATACTATACCTTTTTAACTTTCAAAAAAATGTATGACTTTTATGGTATGCCTCACTGTAACTAGACTTCTTCCTCTCAAACTATTTTGTGTCCATATGAAACAAACATACTTTAAGTGTTTTCAAATTCTTAAAAAGACAAAGCCAAACATTTAATTTTTGGAAACTGTGTGTGAGAAATTCAAGCACAAGCAAATATTTTGAGGACTTTCACTGCTCTGCCTGTGAGCTGCCAGGTACAAAGCATTACACACCTGTTCTCACTCAGCTTTTGTACAAAAAAAATACAAAATCTAGACCTCGAAATTTTATGGTATTTCCTACAAATTTTTTGCCACAGTGCCCTGGTCACATGACTGGTGCGCTAAATGCTGGTTATTGCAGACCAATACAATTTACATTGTATGCATTTTGAAATCATCAAGGCTAGGGAAAAAGTTTAAAAGCAATTCATACAGAAGAATGTTGAAAAAAAAAGCAGACAAATCAACCCGTGCATCAGCCTTACGGAATCTATCATGATGGACGTGTAACCATGACATATATGTTCATTTAGTGAGAAAAAAAATGACGTTAGTAAATATGTACACATGCAGTTTTTAGTGCTCATATAGTGGCGATTCCTGCGCCTCTGTTTGGAGAAAGAGTTAATGCAGAGATAACAACCAGAGCGTTCAGTTGCAATGGACGCTCCGACTTCCGGTTCTGGTTAGCCCCGTCTGATGGTGACAGAGAGAGCGCCATCCGCTGGAAATGCTGGCATGCTTGACGCTCTTGACCTCCTGGTGAACATTTTAGCCTCTTGAGTCCAAGTGTTGAGGAGATATTAAAAAAATAACATTTAAGGAGCCATGTTCACAAATCAGGTCTTCTCAAAGCTATAGCCAACTAGACCATCAGATTTGGGAGGCCATTCCAGAGCAGATCTCTTTCTAAAGGTGCTGTAAATCTGAAATTTTAGTATGTTGAAGGGAGAGCCTGGATGGAAGTATGGGAGCCACTCCAATAGACCAAATGGCCTGAAACTCAATCTGCAGACCCCATGGGAGACCTGGAACAGACCATTTGAGCCCCACCTCCATAGACACTTGGGGAAGTAAAGTTGCTCCAGGAAGGTGCTTTCAACATGGAGGCAACAGATCCTAATATAAGACCTTATGACAAGGAACATAGTCAAAAACCAGGAGTAAACTTCAAGGGGAAACTATTTTTATCTCCCCTCCTCCCTTCTGACTCAGGCACATTATAAATTACAAATAAAATGGTGGAGCACATGAGTGTGTATTGCAATTGCAATTGCAATGTAGTTCATTTCCGGGTAAGACTTTTCATCAGGGTTAAGTAAACCTCTCTGCGGAAAATATTCAAAGAAATATGCATAACGATGAAATATATGTTTATTTAATGTGACACGCTACATCATTAATCATAAACATTTATTAGTACTACTTAAAGAGTGGATACTGCATAGCCGGCTTGACATTTGTGGCACAGACATCATGAAAAAGTGCGGCGGGATGGCTGCTGGGAGTTGGAGTTGTGTCAGAGGGAAAAAGTGTGTGATTAACGGTTGAGCGGACACCTCTCCAAAAGTGTCGGTTCCTGAGTTTCTGTCAGTCATAAGCGCAGTTCTAGAAGCCATGAACCTTGAACGCTACATTAGATTAGTGGTGATCCTGTCTCTGTCCGTGGTTAGACTCCCAGAGCAGACCAGAATACGTCAACCCCGCCACCACATTACCAGTGACAAATAGGAGTAACGCCTGTGGTCCACAAATTCGTATATCTTGCCGCAAAATTGCTAGTAGAATAAGAATAAGGCACAATAAGACGTACCAGCTGAAAACTATGTTGAAATATATGATTTCACCCTGGTACTACGCTCTTCCAGGTACAGAGCATAGTGTGCGCATGCGCACTTTGTATGGAAAAGCACAACATTTTGGTCTCTAGTTTTCATACTTTTTCATACGAATTAGTCATGAGAACACATTGCACGAGTGCATGCATACACATAGACAACACCCCTACTGGTACCCCAATGCTCCCCCTTGGATTCATTATATGGAGTCTAAAACTCCCACCCACGCGCACAAACACGTCAACACAATGTAATTTATCTTGCCAAAGTTGGAAAAACAGATATCCACTTGCACACTGCCACTTGATTTGTCAAACACATTAAAAACTCCATCTGCTTGAAAACACACACAGATGTGCATGTTGCAAGTGTGTGGGTGGGTGTGGGAGGCCTCCAGAAGCATGATGGGATTTACGCTAAAAGGCACAAGCCATCAATCTGCACATCTTAAAGCATGAATCGCAGTGAGGAGTCTATTTCCTCTTTAATAAACCTTTAAGAGCTCTGTGATTGTTGTTTATTTTGCCGTCTCTATTTTTTACGAGTGTGTAAACTGTCAAGTCTTTTATGGAAACATACAAGCTTCATAAAAGTGTGTTTTCATTTCCCTATCACTTGCACCAGTGTTCATGATCATGATGGTGGTGTGGTGATGTCAACCATAAAATATCCATTAGTCAAGTTGATTTGCTGCATCATAGCTTGCAAACACGTATAAATGCAGGCTACACAACACATACCAAGGCTTTTCTACCTATTTACATTATGTTCTATAATGTCTGATGACTGAGATGTAATTATCCATATCTATCTACTGTATCTATACTGTACAGCAAACCCAGCTCACATACACATGGTGGCTCTTCACAAACACTGCCAAAGTGAACATGATATCAGGTCATCAGGCTGCACTCGTCATTCAGATTGGTTACAACATTTCAGCAGTAGCACTGAAGGAGTGGAAGAGGAAGAAGAAGAAAAAGAAAAAAAGGAGCTTCTCTATTATCACACAGTTAAAAGTTCATGAGAGGTTCACACTATGTCCTCTGTGGCATCATCTCTTTTAATGTGTGAGGATCTCATCTCCCCACAGAAAACCACGACTAAAACAAACTGGGTTGTTGTTGTTGTTGTGTGTGTGTGTGTGTGTGTGTGTGTGTGTGTGTGTGTGTGTGTGTGTGTGTGTGTGTGTGTGTGTGTGTGTGTGGCAAATACACACATACTTAAGCTTGCAGTCCTGAGCAGATTCCAGGTGTCTTTTTGGTTCCATTTCTAAAATCGTCCTCAGGTATTTAAAGTCTGGCATGCCTGTAGGTACAGCTGGGATGGTGCGACCCTCCTCCTCCACCCTCCTCAACCCTCCAGTGCATTTATTTGGCAGAGTTTGTGGATTCAACTAACGTGTGATGAGATAAACAGATAAACATTTAATGTTAAGCTTCCTCCAAACACCTCAAGCAAACAGATGGAAGAACGCTGTTATCTGTGTGTGTTTGGACTGCTGCCTTACATGTGTGTGTGTGTGTGTGTGTGTGTGTGTGTGTGTGTGTGTGTGTGTGTGTGTGTGTGTGTGTGTGTGTGCTTTTGGGTTTGTATCAATATGTGTGTGGTGATAGTTGGATTTGCAACACTAAGTCGGATGCAGTCGTCACGAGAAAAGCAACAGGATACAAAGATATCAAAATAAAAACAATTTAAACCGATTGGTGGAGCATAAAATACTGTGTGTATTCACTGTATTTGTCTCTTTGCTTACATCCCATACGCTTCAGCATACCGAAATGTTTCAGCATATCGAAAGACGCTGGACAATCCCAATTGCGGATATCCTCTTCCTGTTCGAACATTACCGCGCACCAGTGCACAAAACAAGGTCAATGAAGACACAGATGAGAGAGTTTGATATGGATGAACTTAACTGGTCTGCACAGAGTCCTGACTTCAACCTGATAGAACACCTTTGGGATGAATTACACCAGAGAGCCAGGCCTTCCCACCCAACAGCAGTGCGTGATTAAGAATGGGATGTCACTTAAATTATCATGCATGACAAGGCAGGTGAGTGAATACTTTTGGCAATATAGTGTATATGAATATGTAATATTACAAGAACTTTCATACATACATATATACTTAATCAGCATGACAGTATTAGTGATATGTTTGGTGGTGTCCAGAGTTCAATGGGTGGGGAGGGGGATGGGGGAATGGATGTCACAGTCCTTCAGTAGAAGCTGTACCTCAACCAAATGGTGCTAGCAGAGTGTCCTGAAAACACTCTTCCAAGTGAGCATGCCCACGGTGGGTTGCGTCTGGGTTGATGTGGGCCTTCTTCCTCAGTCTGCTGGCATCCAGCCGTGGGACTTTGAGCACAAAGATGTGCTGGGCCAACCTCACCAACCACTGGAATCTTTTGTGCTCCACAATTGTGCAGCGACCATGACACAGTTTTGGAGCTGGTGGTGGTGCTCTCAGTGATGCTACTGTAGAGGTAAAACATCAGTTTCTGCAGGAGATGAGCCTTCATCACATGCGCTTGCAGCCACCTGGCTCACAGTCTCCACCTCCATGTGACCTCCTGGAGTTGACAGTCTCCACTTTGGCCTGCTCAATACTCACTTGTGCTCCAGTTCAATAAAGTATTTCCACCAAACATCCTATATTGTGTCTGTGTTGCATTTGGGTCCAGATCTCAATACATAAGTCTTAACATAATCTTGAGTCTGCTGTAAAGGCACATGCGGCAGTTTTTGCAGTGTGAGGCATTTATTCTTGTTTATAACATAAAGGATAAGCTTTGTGCTGTTTACACATTTTTGCATGGATGCTCTGAGTCTCAAAGCCTGCTCTGTTCAACTTTAAGCGGAAATGCACTTGAAATGCACTGAAACTGTTTTGATGACACTGTCTATTTTATTAAGTTGAGATTTAAGCTCTTCTTTACTTTAACCTTTGCTTTTTTTTCTTTTTCTGCATCCCCTAAAAACCATTGTGACACAAGGCACATTTCTGACACATTACACATTGTTATTGAGCTCAATGCTGATGCACTCAAACCTCAAGTAAAAAGTGAAGCTGGAGCTTGCATCAAACCTGCACAGAGGAAGGATATATGAGGTGACGTACTGTAGTGGAGACACTGTCTCACTGTATGATGCCATCTGAATGTTTACTCCTCAGACAGGTGAAATACCTTTCAACTCTCATTTTCAGCTGTCACAGATCATGCATCTTTACCCTCATACGAAGCCGCAGGGGTATGAAGGTGCTCAGGACAGCATCCACCTGTTGCAAGCTGCAAACACCAGTCCTATATGAGTTCTGTTTTTTAATGTAGGTGTGTTCAGCTAGCAGTAGGTCAGAAACTAAAAAGAACAAAGATGTGGAAGTTAACAGCAAGAAGCTGGCAGCTCAGTTTGTTTTATGATGGGGGAGGGTAAGGGAGGGGGGACAATAGGGGGCAATCAGCTGGATTAGAAATAAAGAAGAAAAACATGGGATGGGTTATGAGTCAGAGAAATCAGAAAAAAAGGCACATTTGGGTTTTATGAGGATTGAAATTGCAGCCAGGAGAGTGGAACAGAAAGAGAAAATGGAAGAGAAACTGTGGATGCAAGAGAAATAAAACCTGTCAGGTTCTGTCACAGCATCCAGTAAATCACAAAGTGTTCAGAGAGAGACAGACACAGGGGTTGGGGGTTGGAAAGAAAAGAGGTAGAGAGAGAGAGGGAGTGAGGTAAGAATCAGGGGACATGGTGCGTTTGCACAAATCAAACATATCACAACATGATGATAAAAACAAATATGTGCAGCGTTGATGCACTATGCACTCTTATTGATCTTATTTTTAATAAGCCAATTTCATTATACAGAATGTTCCATTTATATTCTCATTTACATGGTCGAGATTGTGAGTGAAAAATTCAGCTTTCACCTCTTCTCTCAGCATCCCTCTCCCCCAAACTGGCTCCAAGCCCAAGCTATTCTATTCTCCCCTCTTATCTGGGTACCCCATCAACCAGAAGGACTTCAAGGCCTAACCCAGCTGAGGCTCAAGTTGTATTCATACAATTTCCTTAACAGGACAATTACGTTGAAATCTCTCAGTGTCAGTCTGTATTTAGGACAGCACAGAAATAATTTAACCAGATTGATAAACCTCTCTGCCTTTTGAAAATCATCAGTCTGTCAAGCAAGATAGTCCATTTCAAGTTAGCTGCTTGAATGGCAGAATATTGTTTGAGGTATTGGTTAATGATAGGATAGAGGGAATTCAAGACAGTTCTTATGTCACAAATTAGGATGTGTTGAGGCAGATTCATATAACACAAACAAGAAAAATCTCATGTGAAAGAACAAAAAATATGCTATTCTTCTGCTTTTTAACCCTAACCCTAACCCTATCTTTTAAATGTCCATTGTTTTATTTGCTATTCCAAATGTGAATTTGCTTTTGTATGTATGTATATACACACATACAACATACATACATTTGTATGTATGTATGTATGTATCTAGTCTTGCCTAAATAAAATCCAGTTTTTATCTGGTAAGTGGTAAGGAAAATATGATATCTGTATATTCAAAATATTTCTAACATTTAATGTCAATCTCACATTCTTCACAATATTCATGTCACCAATGTTAACTAACTTAACTATTGTTAAATGCATTGGATCAGCCATCCACTAATGAATGATGATGCTTACCCAGGACTTGTATATCCTGGAGTACAGTCTTTGCCAGAGGACCTCAACAATCCAGACAACAACAATACACTCAGTACTGAGTCTCAGTACACTGAGACTGTATTTGAAATATTAAGTATGTTAGGTAGGTTTCAACTAACTTTCAATGACATTCTGTGCTGTCAATGTAAGTTGGTGATCATGACAGATACTTGTCCAGCTGTTACTTGTCAATGTAACCAACATCACTAGATTGTTTGCTTTTTCCACATTGTGGTGAAGTGGAATTATGAAATCTGACAAAATATCTTTTGAGGAAGGCATATATAATTTTCACCGGACAAACTTGTTTTTATCTTAAACCTAGCTTACCTGAATAACAGAGATGGAACCACAGAAAGAGATGTAAGTGTTGGACTGGTATCAAGTATGCTACTGGACTACGACTGTAGTTACAGTCTCTGAGGACTAGTAATAATTAAATCACAGCTATATAAAGAAAATCCAGAAATTCACTGATGGTAAGAAGCACAGTCAATGATCTCTCTATCTATCTATCTCTATCTCTCTCAACTCCCAGCTTGCTGTGCGAGAAACACCTCCCCAGGAAAGTACCCTGGTGGTATCCTCAACAGGTGCTCATACTAACTCAGCAGGCTCCTTTCTATTCCAAAGAGCAGCAGCTCAACTCAGAGCCTCTAACGAATGATTGAGTTTCTCACCCTATCTGTAGATCCCAACCACCCTGTAGACAAAATCCATCTCAGCCATGTGTCACTGCAATCTTGTTTTTTTCAGTGATGACTCATCACTCATGACCATAGATGAGGGTAGAAACAAAGATTGACCAGTAGATTGAGAGTTTTGCCTCCCTGCTCACCTGCTGTGTTGATTCTCAGGTCAATCTTATGCCTTATTGCTACCTCATTCATGAACAATACCCCAAGATACTTGAACTCCTTCACTTGTGGCAAGGACTAATTAATCACCTGGACTAGACACTGCATTGTTTTCTTACTGAGAACCGTGGGCTTGGATTTAAATGAGCTGATCCTTATCCCTGCTTCTTTACAGTCAGCTGTGTACAGATCCAGTGATGATTGTAGATCCAAGGCCAGTGGTGCCATCAGTACTATATCATCTGCAAAGTGCAGAGATGATCTTCTGCTCAAAAACCTGAAATCTCCTCACCACAGCTGTGCCTCAAAACCCTTTCCATCAATATCACAAACAGGACTGAGGACAAGGCAGAACCCACTGGGAGCAAATGTACCTTACTACCAAGTATGCAGACACAGCGCTCACTTTGGACATACAAGGATTGGATGGCCCTGAGAAGGGACCCCTCACTCCATACTCCAGGAGCACTATCCACATAATATTCCTGGCCCTGAGGTTGCCAATCAGTTGGAGCCTCTTCTTCAGCTACTTAGAGTAAACGTTCCCTGGGTGGCTGAGAAGTGTGGTGCCCTCTGGCCTCCTTTTTAAATAGATGGACCACCACTCCGCTCTGCCATTCCTATGGCACCATCCCCGACCATAACAAAATATTACAAAGGTGTGTCAACCATGACAGCGCCTTAAGATCCAGAACCTACAGCACTGGAGGTACAGTAGCATTGGAGCACTGGATGTATCTTGTCAATCCCTGAAGCCCTGGCACTGTGGAGTTGTTTAACTACCTCAGTGATCTTACACTGGGAAACCAATGATGATCCCCCATCATCCTCTGGCTCTGTCTGTACAACATAGGGTGAATTAGTGGAGTTCAGAAATTCACCAAATTCCTCCAGTGACGACAGCAGTTTTCTGTGCTCCTTGCTGTACACAGCTTGGATGGGTCCCTACTCCCCCTCTTGAGATGGCAGATGGTTTTCCAGAAACAACTTTGTGCTGCACGGAACTCCTTCTTCATGGCCTTGCTGAAATCCCCCACATCCACTGGTTTGCCTCTACTCCAACTACAGCTGCTGTGCTTTGAATCATCACGACCTCACAGCAGCCTCTGGAGTCCGCTGAGACAACCTGACCCTGAAGGACTTCAATCACATTGCTTCCTTGACCACCAGAGTCCAACAGTGTTCAAATGCTACTGCCCTTTGTGGCCCTTTAGATGCTGAGATGACATTACACCACTGTAAATTCAACAATGGGAGCTTTGAACATTGACCATTTAGATTTGATGTTTCCAGCCTCAACACGAATGAAGTTAAAGTTTTTTTGAAGATTGGACTTGAAGGCCACCTAAACCCAGCACACCACCTGATGGTAATCCGTTGACAATTCTGCCCTTCTTCTTACCTGAGCGTCCAAAACAGGTCTAATGATATGACTATAAAAGTAATCATTGACCTTTGGCCAAGGGTGAGCTGGTGCCTTGTGTTTGAACATGCCTAGAAGTCCAATAATAAAACTGTGTGTGTGTGTGTGTGTGTGTGTATATATATATATATACACATATATGCATAATATATATATACTATATATATATATATAGTATATATATTATGGCTTGATAAATAACATGTCTATTCTATATATACTATATATAAGTATATACTATAACTCAGTGGCATGTCCATAATGGGGGTTGTTCAGGTACAGAAAATGCATCTGAATTTTTAAAATCTTAGATAAGGTAGTTTTCTAACCAGTATGCTAATTTCCATCCTATAAGGTGCATTCTGGCAGGAAATGCTTGTAATTTCCCCCAACCATCTATGTCAGACAAAGTGTTTAAAACAGCGTAATGTGGGTGTCAAGAGTGGAAGTCACGGAGAGAAAAAGGTTTCCACTTCACGGAGCCATCTAAAATTAGTTTCTACATCGTAAAATGACAAAGATATTAATTGGAACATAACAAAAGAGCGGCAAAAACATGGTGGCATGTGTGCAGACATCAGAGACTAAAATAAATCAGTGACGTGTGTTTATTCATGATGTGGTCACTTACAACATGTCATGGCAGGATGTGATAATAGTATAGTATGTTGAATTTTTTCGACATACCATGCCATACAGACATCAAGTGCTCGGCAGTGCTCTACCATTGTGCTCCTCTGGATGCCTTGTTTAAGTCACAACACGTTGACATCCTCAGGGGGAAAATGAACGCATAGATCACAGAGCCTGCAGGATGGCTCAGTGGTGCTGCTAACAACTGGACTGATTGTGCTGAGTTTGATAGATGGTACCAAACTCTTGCTGATTTGACTGGTGAGAAAGAATAGTCCTGCCACTGGCAGGCTCACACTCAGCATCATCTCATCATCAACAGTTGATTTCATGTTTGGTCTGCTATACACGAAGTTCACTTTACATGGACAGGTGTGAAGGCCCAGCCAAGCCCTGTTAAAGATTAAACATGAACCACCCGAATAGATTGGTCTCAGTTCACTTGCAGGTGAATCCTTGTGTGGTTCATTTAGAATGTGAAGCAGAAGGACACTTTGACTTATTGGTGTCAAGTATTTTAATGTTGCTCTGTTGGTTTTCTTTTGTCTAATGATCCAATATTTTTTTTTTATAATCCAGCAAACAGCTGGATCAGACTACATGATTTCAGGTTGATTTTGGAAATTGTTTTTCATGGCCAATGAATTCACTGGGCTCAATTCTGAACATTGTGAATGACAATAAGATAACTGATGTCCACCAATTTTGCATCTGTGATGGAGCATGAAGCCAAATGAAAAGATACAAAAGGCTTTTTTTCATGTCCTGGATGAGAATGACTACTCCCACTGTAGAACAGAGTACAGTATAGAGTAGAGCAATTGCTTGCCCTCTGCTAAAACATTTGCTACAATATTTTTGTATTTTATAGTTTGTTTTCAGTTGTACTGTATGTAGTATTAGGTAGCTGTTTGCAGTGACTGGGACTTTCTATAGAATTTGAAGCTTTTTTGCAGCATTTGGTACTTGTTCGATAGATATTGTAGTATGTGATACCTGCTGCAGTATTTTCTCTGTATTTGTCACAGTTTGTGAATTTGATTGCAGATTGCAGTATTTGGTATTGCTTACAGTGTTTTTTCTTGTATTTGGATGTTGTTTGTGGATTGGTGAATGTCGACAGTGTTTGGATTTTTGTTGTATGCAGACTTCTACCCTCAGTGTCTGACTGGCTTTTTCTGTGGTAGCGTAGCAACAGTTGCTGCACTGAAGAGGGGGGTGTGCCAGCCCAGCACACAGGCTCGCATACACACACACATGCACACTCTATCCTCCTACTGTAGGTTTCCTATAGTGGCACAAACAGCATTACAGAGCAACCATGGCATTGTTTTTGCTGGGGAGTGCAAGAGTGCAGCTAAAGGGCAGGATTTGGTTTCACTGTGAACACATTCATTGTTCATACAAGATTTCCATTCTGGGAAAAAGCAGCTGATTTTCTCACTCTATCACCAGGTTGAGTATGTCCACAGTCCCCTCATCACAGCATCGGCATCCAGACGGACATGTCTACATCCACAGACAGCAGACAGTCAGTGGCTCAACTCCAGAAGTAGCAAGAAACCTGAGTGAGTGTGTGTGTGTGTGTGTGTGTGTGTGTGTGTGTGTGTGTGTGTGTGTGTGTGTGTGTGTGTGTGTGTGTGTGTGTGTGTGTGTGTGTGTGTGAGGGAGAGAGAGACAGAGAGAGAAGCAGTATGTCTGTCTGTCTGTTCTAGGTTGCATGTTGTGTGATTTATCTTGTACAACATGTCACAGGATGTTTCTGTCCACCTGCCTCTGCGTCCTGTCAGTCACCTGCTTTTATTTTTTCATTCTTGTCACGTCGACTTCCTTCCACATCCCTCTGTTTTCTGTCTGCTCCCTCTTCCCTCCCCTCCTTCCTTCTGGTTTTGAATTCAGGCTGTGTTCCTTTGGAACATCCCTCTCATTTTCCTCCCCCATTCAAACACGTTTTTCCATGAATAAATGTGGCTTTCATTCTCAGCAGGTTCTGCTGAATGTGCATAATGTCAGCCATAGAGGGCAGTGCTCCCTGCTGGAATCACAGCTCTCACCATCCCTCTTCTTCCTCCTCCTCCACCTCCTCTCTTTTTCCTCTGCTTTCTAGATTTTATCTGCTCCTTCTTTGTCTTCTTGCTTGTTCTGTCTCACATCTTTCCTCCCTTAATTTCATCAGTGGTTTTGATTCTGAATTCACATCCTTTACTGCAGTGAAATAATCAGTGCCGTACAGTGCAATTATTTGTAAAAGTCTGTGTACTCATGGAAATATACTTAAAGTTCAAAGTAATCAATGGAGAAACCTGTTACTCGTTTCACAGTAGGATTTTACTGTGCCACTTTTAGCTCACTTAACTCCATTTTATATTTGACCCAACTGCTAACAGTAGTTATTTCTGTAATGGATTCAGCTGCTTATTATTCTCCTCATGAGTGAATTGTCAAAACAGATTATTCAAATAATTAGAAGAAAAAGGAGCATATTGAGGCTTTTCCATAGATCTTTTTCAGATACATCAGGTCACACATACAAAAAACTGCCAAGATAGACATTGACCTACAGTCTTACTGATGGCTCTTTCATTATTCACTAAGCCACAAGACACATTCACCATCATGCTTTCTTCAGTGTGAGTGGAAATATTAACTGGCACTTGACCAGTAAAACCAGTGGAACCTACCCCAGAGCCATTTTCTCCACTTCCTCCTTGTGTTGCCATTATATCAGCTTAATATACTGTTATCGAAGACATATATGGTACAGTGACCTTTAGCCTTCTGCAATCACTCACATAAAATGGTGGCAGCGGTCAAGCACACAATGTGTCAGGATGCATCCTGACTAAAATTCAAGACACAGTCAGGGAATCCGATAACGAGATAACAAAGCCAGCGGTTGATATTCTAATGGATCTAATGAAGAAAACACTCCCCAATTCCAGTTTATGTCACATGTGGTGTTTCTCACTCGACAGGGAAGGTCAGCCTTAGCTGCTGCAGCCAACGCCACCAAAGTTTTATCAATTATTCCAATTATGTCTCATCGAAACAGTTCGATGAGACACACAACTATCGAAACAGTTATATAGTGCAGTTAGGTAATAAAGAAGCCAACACAATTAAGAGCAATTAAATGGTTTAACAATTAAACATTCAGACATTCCTTTATGAGATTACTTAAGTAATCTCTGATCAATGTCAGATCAATTTGACATGTCTGATCAATCAGTTAGTGCTTACTTAATATCTCATCTCCTCGTGTCATTCACCGCTTATCTGAGTCCTGGGGGAATCAGTTTTAGCTTATCAGGAGTTTATGGGGGAATCAGTCTCAAAATAGAAATCCAGAGACTCCCTTCTCAACTACGCCCCACCTATAGTACATGTGTTCCTCTGGGAGGATGCTGAGCTGTTCCCAAGTTACCCAACAGATCTTTCTACAGTGTATCCTGTGTCAGCCCCTGGGTCCCATTGTGGAGGAGCAGCAGCTCTACTTTAAACCCCTCCCAGATGGGTTCCTGACCTTATCTCCAAGGCTGAGGTGGAAGATGGTCCACCTATATAAGTGCTCCCACTATGCAAAAACACTGATAGTGCTCAAAAGGATAGCAATATCTAATAATTATCATAATTACTAATTATTCATAACAGTGCAGCAGGTAACTGAAGATTGTATGTAAGTTGTTATAACAACAACACCAACAATAATAATAATAATAATATAGTAGAATTGTTAGATATTAGTATATGATTTACTTGTTTACACTTTGTCAATAGATTTTAGCCATCAGATCATTTCAAAACACTCCTATATATCAAAACATACAGGTGGGTGAGGAAAATGCCTTGAACGTTTGATTATCAGTGCAGCCCTACCCAATGAACTCAATCGCAGGCATTCTCCAAATCCTGAACAAACTCCCCCTTATTAAAAGTAGGAAAGACCATCCCAATCTGCCACTCCAGAGTCACTGTCGCACTGGCCATGCAATGTTGCAGAGGCATCCAACAACATCAAGAACCTCCATGTACTTGGAGTGGAGCTCATGCAGCCTTATGGCATTATTTACCGAATGCAGAAATTTCAACCCTGGTGATGACCAGACCCCATCTGAGCCATGTCTCTTCCATGGATTATTTGAATGCGCAAAATATTTATATTGTCTGGGTAAAAATTTGCAAGGAAAACAAACTGTTTAGATTATATAGAGAGAGAGTGAGAGAGAGAGAGAGAGAGAGAGAGTGAGAGAGAGAGAGAGAGAGAGAGAGAGAGAGAGAGAGAGAGAGAGAGAGAGAGAGAGAGAGAGAAAGCAAGTATTAAAACATAATTTTACTGTATGTACATGTTAGGGAGTAGCAGAAGATATACTGTGCAGTAACATATTTAAATTCAAAATTTCAATAGTTTTGACTCAAAGGTATGAATAGTTTGTTTACCTTTGACTGATTAGAAAATGTATCCAAACTTTTGACTGTTAAGTGAGTTACAATTTTTGGTTCCCATCTGAATTTAGTCACTGCTGAAGTTTCTGAGGAACGTGACTGTGTTTAGGTCACACATTGGATCACTGGTTGGTGTTGTTGCCTCCGAGCAAAATATCCACCAGTTCTAAACTTGATCAGACACACAGTGTGTTGAGTTACATGTTCTCTTCACGTGTGCGTGTTTTCTCTGGGTACAGGTTTCCCACAGTCCAAAATCATGTGGAGTCTCAATGTTGCCCCAAGGTGTGAGAGTGACACTACACTGTCACGGACTAGAGACCTGTCCAGGGTGTATACCCTGCCTACAGGAGGTAGGGCCCAGGTGGCCCCTGCAACACTGCTGAGTACAAATAATGATCTTTTTCACATCATATTCACTCTGTACAAGATAGAATTTGAGAGTAATAGATAATTGTCTGTGTTTGTGTGTGTGCTTATCAGTATGCTGTCTGTGTGTATGAACAGTATATTAACAGCATGGAAAATGTCTTTTGTGTGGAAACCTTCTTGATGTTGTCCGCTGCTCTCCTTCTACTCTATCATCTCCCTTACTCTTATTGCACACCTCTTCATTGTTAGCTATTGTTACAATAACTTTATTCTGAGTCAGTGTATTCTGGCTGTGCATCTTTCTCTGACTTCTGCATCTTTCCCCCTTGCCTTCTCTGATGTCACAGAAGTGATGTGGGTCAGAGGAAAGGAGGACAGAAGCCTCAAGACAGTCAGCACAGTGAAGTAGGTTAGACTTTACAGTCCCGCACAAGGCATAACGCACACACTGAAACACAGACTGAAGTCTTCAGTCATCACAGCAACTTCTGTATGTTTGCCTTAGTTACAATCATTTGCTGCCACCTTCCATTTCTAATGTTCTGTTTCTATGAGGGGCTTCAGGGACATTATCATTATTATAGTATTATCCATACCTCACACACAAACATGAAATGCTTTTGCATATACTACTGCAACACTCTCAGATACAAAAATTATTCATTCTCATGAAGTACGCTACTGAAATACTCTGATAAATACAAGTGAAATGCTCTTATACACTCTACTAAAATGCTTTAGTAAAATGCTCTCACATACACTACTGACATTATCTCATATATACATGTACAAAAGTAAAACGTTCTCACCCAAACTGACACACACTCACACATACAAGTGTACAAAAGACAATAAACCACTACTCTGATATGTTTCTTATTTATTCCTCATTTTGTTTTCTGGCAGAACACACTTACATTGACTTATGTACACACACACAGACCGTTAATACTAAGAAGAAATTTCTGTCAATGTGCTGCTTTTCCAGATGTTTCTCTCTCCAAATGGGCTCAAATGCTGATGATGCTGCTGCTCGGTCCAGAGTGGAAAAGCTATGCTATGTCATTGTCCAGCATGTCCTGTCCTAAAGTTTAAAGAGTTGGTTGCTGCCTGACTGCACTTGCATTTGACTTTGCATTTGATAAGTTCCTGATGGTCTCTGCTGATACCAGTAAATTTTGGAGTTATGCTGCTGCCATAGTAAGGTCACTTACAGGCTGTAAGGCAACACCAGCCTGTAGGTGACTATAATTCTGATTGCCAACGATCAGCATGTGATCAAGTTAAATCCTCTGACACAATACAGTGAAATATTTCCTAGAACATTTCCGTAGTGCACATGAGAACATTTCAGTTGTACGTATGGAAGCGTTTGAGTAGTTTATGATATAAACTACTCAAACGCTCTAAGTAATCCGCTCTTACAGTATACTGTAAGAGTGAATCACTTGTATGAGAGCCTTTTGATTGTATGTACAGTATGAGAGTCTTTTAATAGTTATGATGCAGTTGATAAGGATAAATACTATGATACAGTTGAAAATTGTCTGGTGCAAAATTAAATAACCCCCACATATATGTGACCATTCCAGACCATCCATGCCACTATTTAAAATACTATAATGACGTCACTTTAAATCACACAAGATCTATAAAATTCTTATAGTTGATTGATCAGGATAGCAGAGGGAGTAACGATGCATCGAATAATAATAATAAGATAGAATTTAAACTTAAAATAACAATAAAGTAAATAGAATATACAGTTTTGTACACTATTATATACTTGGTAGACATAACATGTAACAATATGGTTTCAGGGCATGATGAGAAGGCCATTGTTCAATCCCAGCAGACTGCCTACATGTTGAACAATACTCAACTCAACTCAGTTTTATTTGTTTTAAGTGCCATTTCATAACAGCTGTTGTCTCGGGGCACTTTACAAAGAGAGCAACAATGTGCACATAGTGTAAAACCCCTGTCCTTAGACCCTCGCAAAGGCTGAAAAAAAGGGGAGAAACCTCAGGGTGAGAGACAGAGGAGGGGATCCTCACCCAGGACGGACAGGCGGGCACAAGAAAAACAGTACTGATGGCTAACAGTTCAGAATAGGAATAAATCAAGAGCTGAATCAGTCCAGAGTAGAAAGCTGGAGGAACCGCAGTGAGAAGAGCCGGGTAGACGGACGGAGTCCTGGATCCAGCTCAGCATTTATGGAACCTAGGAGGGAAAAAAAGACAATACTACAATACTTTGGAGAGATACTGACCATCATACTGGCCCTAATGTTGTTCCATCAGCGTAATCAGCGTTCCAAAAGTGCTTTGAGTCATCATGAAGACTGTAAAAACACTGTAAAAGAAACAGCAAATTTATTGGATTGATTATCACACCATGTGTCTCTATCTAAAAAAAAAGGAAACACAAACCAAAACTGTTACTTCTTTCCTCACATGAATGTTAACATGAATGTCATTAAACTTGTCTAATCACACTTTTACATTGTGGCTGTTTTATCTCATGAGCTCCTGCTGCTTACAAGGTGGAGAATAAGTGAATTATGCAGAGTAATTCAGCCAGCGTCTCCATGAAAACTGCATGCAGGTGCAAATCGAAGTGCATACTGATACAGTCAACAAAGCGTGTGTCAGCAGGTGGAGTCAGGCTGAGCTGGAGATCAATGAGGATGTTTCTAGTTTAAAGCTGCAGAAAAGCTGCAAGTCGAACTGGACTTTTGTTCTCGTCCAAAATGACAGAAATTAGAGGCTTAAATTGAAACATATCAACAACAATGTCCAAAGGCAGGGGAATAGCACAGACAGTAGACAAAGTATGAGATGTTAAACAATATAAAAAATAATTTTGGTTGGTTTGCATCTAAATGAGATGAAGCAGTTGTTTCCTTCAGAAATATGACTTGATAATAGGAAGAATCAAACCTGAAGTGGACAGCTGGAGCCACTGATGGACAAACCACCAGTGAAGTGACAGGTGGCGCAGCTGATGCAGACATGTATCGACCTCCAGGTAGCTCAAGAGAATATTCTCAGAAAGTAGAAGCATGTCTGTGTTTTCTGATGCTTGACATTAGACTACCCATGAAATTGTGTGTTGACCCTGTTATAATTATTATACAGCGGCTTTGTCCATTCCTGTTGCTGTTAAAATGTGCCACATTGACAGCATGTATTTCAGTGATTCACATTGCCTCTGCCAATATTAGGTCTTCTTTCTGGTTGAATTATTCATCATTCACTCACAATTCTTTGTTAAAAAAATACAATGCAAAGTTTCAAGTCTCTTGTTTATTTAATTTCAAGTATACATCAAATAATTCATTGTTGCAGACACAGCTGTGCACAGATAAATATATACAGAGCATGTCACAGACTTCACTTATTGTTTTGGAAAACAGTGTTGTTCAGATCTAACACGAGAACACTTCAAATGAACAAGATAGGAAGACACCACACAACCCTTACTACTAACAAATGGTGTAAACAAGAGCTTTTGACAATTGGGTATGATTTGAGGCTCAGCTGTAGGCATGGGAGGAGTGGCTCGTGAATGTAGCACCCCAGACAGGTACTTGTGATTATTGTCACTGACATTGATAATCATGTATTCTTTTAATTGAAGTTTTAATTGTCCACACACAGGTGTCATGAACTTGTATACTGTAGTTGCATGATGGGCAAGAAAGAGGTACTTCCTTGAGGCCACACATGGCTTATCTCCTCATGGCAAGCAAATGTTATTGGAAATTGTGCGTGTCCCATAGTACTTTCACTGGTATCCACCTCTGTGCATGGTGTACACTACCTGGACCTACATCTGGATGAAAGCTTGCCAATATGGGGTGTCTGGAACAGGTATGAAAAGAGCAGGTGTGAATGGACTGGGAGATCTTGTGAAAAATGTTAAGTAGGCCCTCTGCTAGCAATTCTCCACTTATCTATTGGGGTCATCAGACATTCGGGGTTTCCTTCATTACAAGTAACTTCACACACACCCGCCCTGCCACCTGACTGGTTTTCCCAGTCCCCTTCCTCACCTGCAGGTTCCTGCACTAATTCACACCTGTCTGGGTTTCTGCAGTTTACATCTGCTGCATGGTACTACAGTGGGTGGATTTGTCTACTTGTGCCCGGCCATTCCCTGCACACGCAGAGAGAGAGAGAGAGAGAGAGAGAGAGAGAGAATGAGTGTAGCTCAGTTAACATTATTAAATCACTGAACTGTGTCAGATCTGCCTCAGCTGTTTGCATCTGGGTCTGTTCCGTCTGTTCCCTTCTCCAAGCTTGGCTTCAGCTGAGACACACACATACACACACAGAACACCCATCATTAGGCATCACACACTTACACGTCACGTCCATTGGAGGCAAACAACAGAGATGTGACTCAAGGTGTGTGAGGTTAACCCAACAGGTCTGTGCAGTCACTAAGGCGATGAAGCAGATGCAAAACTCAAGGTAAGGCATTTAAAACCTTTTAAAGTATGATAGGTGCAATTCATGTAAAACCAATTATGTTTAATTAATTGATCTATTAAGTTCCAAACCTGGCTAACTACACAATCTGCCTCAGAGTCACAGATTCACACTATGCAGGCCTTGTCAGCACAACCCATCTTTTTTTCATGGTTCTCAATAGGAAACACTTTGTGCACAGCGTGTCTGAGCCACCAGGACTTCATGTTTCTTGACCATTAAGCAGAAAAACCCTCCATTTCACAGTGTCACATCCATCACCCAATGTTTTAAGAGGCATGCCTGTAACCCTGCTGAAATTTCAGCCAGTTTATACGATCATATTAGTTTCAGTTTGATTCTTGTGCTGGTAATGTCAAGTATTATGTTGTCACTTTATGGCAGCAGTGTAATGGTCAATTCATGATGGGCTTTGCACAGCTGTGATCACTGGCTCTCACATACTTTATGCACAGCTATACTCTCTCACACACTCTACTATACCCTCTCACAAACTACTCTACCCTCTCACAAACACTATTATACTCTGACATGCTATTATACTTTCTTACACACTATTACACTCACACATACTACTATACCCTATCACTCAGACCCACATCCACTACTATTGTCTCTCACACACACAATTGATGTACTAGAAAGATACTGTTTACTATTATCATCATACCATACAAAATGATAGCATGTTTAATCCATTGAATGAGTGGGAGAGGCTCAGACTCCTCTGTGGATGATACATATGCCACAGGTGCAAGTAGCGTGAACTGAAGTGTGTGTTGTGACATAGACCAAAGATTTTATCCTTTCAGCTGACTATCTATCATCTTTGATGGCTGATGAGACTGGTCACATAAAATAATGCACTGTCAGTGTTAATAATTTCAATAACACGTCAATGACCAAAATTGATGTCTTTAAACTAGGGCTGTCAATTGATTAAAATATTTAATCACAATTAATCACATGATTGATCATAGTTAATCACAATTAACTGCAGATTAATCGCATATTTTTAATTTGTTCTAAATCTACCTTAAACTGTGTTTTTTTCAAATTTTGATACTCATATCAACATTAGAATAGACAAATGCTTGATTTGTGCAATAAAAATGCATGTTTATTTCTGTCAACACTGAGAAATACTCTCTGTTTGTGTAATTTATGTACTCACAGGATTGTAGTTTGTTGACAGTATGTACGTCAGTGCGTTGCTTGCTGATTTTCTGAACTATAGAGTGGCTCGAGATTCAAACGTCCCTGCGTTAATCGCACATAACAGAAATAGTGCCATTAAAAGCATTTTGCGTTAATTACAGGTTAACTTTGACAGCACTACTTTAAACGCATCACAACAAAGCTCTCAAATAATCAAGAAAAGACTTATTATAATAATTTGCATATGTGCTCACATCCTTCTGACAGATTGCTGTTGTTTTTATTGTTTTATGTGCTTTGTTTATCATTTTGTTTGACATTTTATATTTTGAATATAAAAGATTAAGATAATTTCTTAGTGTGATAATATAAAATATGCATCTTTGTAAAATATGGTGTGATCTGAACATCTGAAATGTTCAGATTTTATTAGAATTTAGTTAGAGGCAGTTATAGATAGATATATAGATAGACAGAAGATGGAAGAAAACAACCCCCCTGAAAATTGCTTTGGAATTAAGCAATTTATAATAACTTTAATATAGGCATGTCATGCCTCTATACAGTAGATGTAATGCACCTCAGGAGCTCATGGCACTGTTCCAAGATGGCCGCCCTAGTGGGTGGGTTAGGGTAACAGTTATGGTTAGCTCCGTCTTCTTGACTGTCTTGATCGAGCTCTGCTGGGGCCGTTACTCGGCTCACTGCTTGCTCTCTCTCTCTCTCTCTCTCTCTCTCTCTCTCTTTGCTCCATGCAACTTTTTTTTTCTCTCCCATTGAAATTGGGGACATTTTCAGGGACAGCTTTAACTAGCATCAGGGTGGCCGAATAGGGAACTGTCCCTGGAAATCTGGGATGTCTTGTCTCCCTAATATAGGGCAAGTATAGGGCATATATTCAAGTATCACGCAGACTAAACCACTGAGTATACGCAAATCATCAACATTTTCCAGTGGATATATGGCGTATGCCTGCGTATCACGTAGACTACACCACTGGTGCCAAAATCACTGAGGAGCTGGGATTCTCTGGTAAGTTAAGAAGCCCTCTGTGGCTGGTTTCACTACGCTACTGTCTGTCGTGACTGTAGTTGGTGTCCAGGAGGGAGATCCTGGCACTGACCCAAGCTAACAGGTCCACGAACTGGGCTCCAGTCAGCCTGGGGTACCGGCTGTCATCCAGACAGAGCTCCTGGATGACAGCTCCTGAAGGAGATGATGAAATTCCCCCAGTTCAGTGCGTCTGTGGATGCTATGAACCCAGACACTTCTGGGACTAGTGCAGTAGGTACAATGCAGCAGAGGGGGAGGAGAAATGAGCACAGTTTTTTTTTTCAAGCATCAAGCATGTAATGTGCTGGTCAAACACAAATGGAGTGATTTCCCAAAATTGATGAAGCAGCCTGATACAAGCGTTTCAAGCACTTCTTTCATGTCTATCGTGTTTGTTGTGAATTCCCTGTTAAACAGGCTCAGATGGGAAAAGACAATTTCTCTTAAACATATAGAAATAGGGCTAGTATTAAGTTGCAGATATTACTTAAAATAAGAATAGAACAAGGTCACATTTTAGTAATTTAATTCCAATAGCTTATTCACATAATGATGGAATGGTATATTGATCACACCATATTTTACTTCCTTGAAGTCCAGCATTACAATTTTTGTTAAAACATTTGTAGGACTCTGCTAAGGTTAGGTGCTAAATTACAACTGTTAGAAGCTGCTCACTGCTTATTCAACTAATTCAACTGGCTGTGGATATTCTGTGACTAAACATGGAAAACTACATGATAAAGCAGCAACAGAGCTGTCAGTAGCATACAGAATATAGTCATATAGTTCATATCTACATTTGTAAAAGCATGCAAAGCCATGTCGTTCCACATTTCCCTGAAACATAAAAATCTTCTCTCTTTGCTTTTTCTCAACTTTGACAACTACACCTGTACTTCTGTAAGAAAACAAGCAGACACCTGATCTAATGCCAGAACAGGAAATCAAATTATCTTGAGACTACAGTGACTCTGTCTTCTGTGCTGTTTCGTTGGTATTTTCCTGATTCTTTCTCACAGAAGAAAACCTCTGTGAATTTCCAGCACGTCAGAGCCGCTGCACTTTTATTCTTTGTTGTCAAAGCATCTGAGTGATTTGTTAACTGATCTTCCTCACATCCCATGATTCAAAGTTGGTGCCAAACACAGGAAACACAAACTGCATCGTGCTACTTCCTCCTGACGTGCTAGCGAGAGGCCCCAGAGACTCTGCAGAGTGATACAAAGAGGATGTATTTTTAGCGCAGCGCTTTGAATTTCAAACGCTGCATCCATCTGGTGGCTGCTTGATGATCATCATCGGCCTCGCGAGGCAACTGATTCAGAGCCTGGACGGTGCTTTGAGCTGCCATGGCCTGGACGTGTCACAGTTTTAAAATCTTGTCACCAGAGAGCAAAGCACTGCTTCCAAAGTGACACAGATGCAGCCTTGATAGAAGCACAGATAAGAGCAAATCAGTGCGCAGTCCTCTTTAATACCGCTCTTTTTCCTCTGTGACACATTAACGAAGGGGATTTCTGACAGCGGGAGATATATTCACCTACAGCTGATGCGAGGACTAAAGTTCAGTAAGAACGATTCTAGAACACTTTTGGCAACAATTTATGACTCTGAAAGGGCAAAATGAGCTGTGATGAATCATCGGTGATGTCACAGTCAACCTGCAGGAAATTTCTCATCGTGAGAGGGAGATTCTTCACTGATGAGTATCGAAACAGATGCAAAGCACCTCTGCACTGTTGGTGACCACTGATGAATCATAATGTACAATGATAGCAGCCATAGTACCACTCTGTGAATTGTTATTAACAAGTCTGAGGTCCTCTCAAACTCCATCCAGACATAAGGGCTACATTGTTGGCTGCTCTGCATCAATTTCCTCTCCATGGCTACTTCCACTTGCATTTTTAGTTAATGCTCCAATACAGTCCCTCGACTATGGGCTATGGGTTTACAAGACACATGGTTAATGAATGCAATCATTTTTTTTATTTGGAGGAAAATAGAACAACTCATACATGTTGCTATTGGCTCTGTACAGAAATCAGCAAATTCATCCAGTCGGGATTTGAACCAGGGACCTAATTGCCATGAAGCAACAGTGCCACTTACCCACTCCCCATGTTGGAAATGTCACAGGTTCAGTTCTCTCCACGGCTTTCATGCCCCTGAGCAAGGCACCTCCCACCTCTCTAGTGGCAGCAATACCCGAGTTTCACAAAGGGAACCTCCCCCCAAGGGATGAATCTTCCAAAGGTTAATGGGATCAATAAAGTAAGTAAAAGTGAAGGTAAAAATGATCCTTCTTCACACTAGGTCACACTTTTCACTTTTTCCTTCGCACACACACATAAACTCATCTACACACAGCATTGTCTGATTGAGTGTCTAATTGGTGTGTGTAAAATGCTTTGGGTCATCCTTGCCGTGTCAAAGCTCTTGCAGCAGGTGAAACAGGGACAAAAGACGTATTACAGGTGTAGCAATGGGCGAGTGAAGCAGGGACAGTAGTTGCAGTCGGTGCAGCTTTCAGAAGGTTTAAGGCGCTCTAAAGTGAAAAGTGGCTCATTCCAATCTGCACTGTGTGATCTTCTATGTTTCTGCTTCTTAAAATTCCTGTTTGTGTCACTTCCCGGCACAAGTACAAACACAAACACGCACCCACACAGACAATTCACAGCTCATTGTCCCATAAAATTATTACTGAATTAACATCACAATCAAAATCTGCATTACTGCTGTGATGACTTTGGCCTCTTAATTTATCGCTCTCTCCCTATCTAAGAAAAGATAGTCGGAGAATACAACAGACAAAGAATATGCACACGCACACGCACACATGCATGCACACACGCATACACAGACTCACACCCACCCAGCGTGTCCTTGCCTGGCAGATTGTGGCAGTAATGAATGGATGTGATTCCAGGGCCCTCGGCACTCCTGGCATTTTAATTGAATTTTTTATTTCTGTTCTTCAAGAGGGCTGGAGAGACAGGGACAAGGATGAGTCACAGAGAGTGTGTGCGTGAGTGAGAGAGAGAGAGAGAGAGAGAGTGTGTGTGTGTGTGTGTGTGTGTGTCAAAGCATGTGTGTTGTGTGTGTTTATGTTTGAGTAGTTATCTGCCTGCTTCTGTTAAATATAGTCTGAATTTTGTCAAGGTGATGAACGAGGCAGTGTGTTTTTTCTCCTGGAGGGGAGGATTGTTAAGCCCCTCCTCCAAACAGTGACCATCCTTTCACAGTATTGTATAGTCACATACTGTATAGAGCTCTGATTATAAAAAGCTCCTGAAGTTTCCTTATTGTGGGTCAAAGTTTCAGTTGATGTTTAAGTTAGTGTACAAACACAGATCCAGACATGTGTGCATGGGCAGGTTGTATGCATGGAAAGTAAATAGTAGTTTGTTGTGTCTGTGCATGAATTACATAAAAGTTAATAGAGCAGAGAGTAGATGCTTGGGGGTGATTGAGGTAAATCCCACTTTTAATTTTGCACACTGCATGAGTGTGGTTGTCTTGATGTTTGTGTGAAAGGGTGAGGGGTGATGCAGGTATGCACACTCCTATTCATTTTCATGTTTTCATTTGATTCTTGTTGTTTCTGATTCACCGCGTCTTTGAGTGTGAAGGCAATAAACAGAGTTGTTTTTCTCATTTCCTTTGAGTGAGCACTGCAGGAGGGAACGTTTGCACTATGTGCACATATTGTGTGTGTGTGTGCAAGAGGGAACATTAGCACTACATACACATATGCACATATTTGTGGGTGGGTGTGTGCCTGTGTGTCTCTATGTGTTGCTTTATGTGTGCTTTGCTGTGAAAAGCTATTTGTGACTGTATCTTTATGCTCCTATATGTGGTGGCAGGTTGCTCAGCAAATTAATCTTTGTATCTGTGTGTGCTGTATATGTGTTTGTGTGTGTTTGTCTGTGTGTGTGTGTGTGTGTGTGTGTCTATGTCTGTGTCTGTGTGTGTGTGTCTGTGAGTGTGTGTGTGTGTGTGTGTGTGTGTGTGAGTGTGTGTATGTGTGTGTGTGTGTGTGTGTGTGTGTGTGTGTGTGTACTTGTAATTATCACTTTAGAGGGTCCCACCACTGGGAGAATACCAACGGCGGAGGGCCCAAAATCCTTGTGGGGCCCAAAATCCAGGGCCCCACAGCGATTTCTTTTAAAATGAGCTCAGAAGCCTCTCCTGATGTCCCTGTTGCTTTTATTTCACTTGGCCCACAAGGTCAGAAAAACTGAAAATATGTGTGTAAGTGTGTGTGAGCTGTTTGCTCTATAGCGCTCATAGAGTTCAAATGGTGGTACTGCACATCTTACACACACTTCCGGTCCCTGCACACACTTTCCGGAAGTTTCAGCGCTTTAGCCAATCAAATCGCTCGGCTATGTGATTTCGCGCGAAACTCTGCCGGGAGCTGGGGACGAAGAAGAAGAAGAAGAGCCACTCAGCAATTGCTATCTCCATCATACATCCTCGATCTCTATCTCCATCCATTTCCATCCACGTGTAAGGTAAGCATGGTCACAGGGTGGCAGCTACTTTTTAGGCCTGTTTTCTTTCTTGCAATGTAATGATTGCTCCCAGCATGGAAAGGTTAGTCAACCAACAAGTTGTCTATCTTAAAGAGAACAGCCGATTCCATCTTTAAAGCTGTCTAACGGACCTTAATAAGCAGTTATCAAAGATCGCTAGCGGCTACTATTAGCGTAGCGATATTAGCGCGTTAGGTGCGTAGATACGTTAGCTAATGTTAGCTAATAGTAGATCGCTAGCGGCTACTATTAGCGTAGCGATATTAGCGCGTTAGGTGCGTAGATACGTTAGCTAATGTTAGCTAATAGTAGATCGCTAGCGGCTACTATTAGCGTAGCGATATTAGCGCGTTAGGTGCGTAGATACGCTAGCTAATGTTAGCTAATAGTAGATCGCTAGCGGCTACTATTAGCGTCGCGAGATTAGCGTATCAGCTAACATTAGCGTTAGCTTGTATTAGACATGAAGCTCATGAAGCTATGACTCACTGAACTGTTTTTTGCTTAATATGAAGCAATGATTCAAATGATTTTCACAGAGAAATCATGCTGAAGAGAAAAAGACTAAAACCTGCAGATGAGGCAAAGATGCATGTCCTTTCTTCCACTGACAAGTCTGGATTCGTGGCAAGACTTATCAACAGTTACAAAGGTAAGTGGCAGAAACTAAAAGCTAAACAGTTAATTAGATATAGGATAGGACAGTACTTTATTTATCCCCAAAATAAATTACTCACTACAGCACCAAGAAACACACAAAGAACATCATATTTACACATTTTGATGCACAGCCTCAACACAAAATTTACATTTCTTCTCAGTTGCTTTGGTGTTCTTGTCAGATCAGAATGGAAATTCTCATAACCATCAGTTCAACCTTCCCTCCCCAACACGGAGTCATCTCAGCTCATCACAGCAGCAGTTTCTCACTCTGAACTAACTTTGTACATGCATCAATTGCTTTCATACAATTCTTTGCTGGTTTACAACATGGTCATTTACTTATGCTTTGTCAGTCAAAATGAACTATGCTAATGTTGCTGAATAGTCATTCCCTCTACAAGTAATAGTCCTCAATTCACTGCTTTTCAGTCTTTTCAGACAAAATTTTGAGCTAGTTATCAGCTTCAGTTTAACCAGTGACCAGACACTAGTCTACAGTCACTAGAGCTGAATCCATGAAACTTTATCTGGCCGCATATATATAATATGAGCAGGATATATTGTGTACCATGTCTACCAGTCTGTGACACAGTTGGAAGGTCAATGTGGTGGAGGAGGGGGGAGGATGCAGGGAGGAAAAGAGAGAGACAGGATTGGGGAGAGGAAGAAGAGGCCGAGTACAGAGACAGATTCCTGATGAACTAAGAATCTGTGACCATGTTGTCAACCAGCCTCGCTGATATATTCATCCCTGTTGAATATATTTGCCTCAGGTTAAATGTTTGTCAGGGATTTTCAGAGTGATAAAAAGAATGAGAATGATATACACTCACACTGTATATCACACTGCACTAGATGGCTCACTCGGTTTAAGGGAAGAGAACAGAGACCCCCCAAATGGATAAGAAGCAACAAGCCAAACTGCCGAAAAGTACTACAGATATTCACAGCACTTGCATTTATTAGATAGGGACCACTTTTAGGAGGCTAAAATGTCTCTTATTGCTGTCCTCATTCACAATTGGAAGGGTGCTGAGTATCATCTGCCGCTAATGCATCAACTGGACATAGGTTTTACACACTAACCCAACAAAATCTGTAACATTTCTTCCAGACTGCCCTAGATTAAGTGTTTCCTTCATCTTATAGGAAGAGGAGTGTTTGCCATGCGCCCCATTGATCCAGGGGACTTTGTTCTGGAATACAGAGGTGAACTCCTCACACTGGAAGAATGCCAGTCAAGATCATATTCAGAGAATGAAAGCACATTTCTCTTTGACTTTGAGTGGCAGAACCGCAGCATGTGGTAAGCATCGAAAGATGGGTGTTTCGTATAAATAAATAAACATCTTAAGCTAACCCTGAAACAAACTTAATAGTTGAATGAACTAAAGCGCAAATACTTACAGTAAAACGTTAAAATTATGACGCTATGATCTTATTTTTCAGCATTGATGCATCTAAAGAAGATGGATCTCTTGGGAGATTAGTCAATGACAACCACAAACATCCAAATTGTGTAATGAAAAAGATTGTGGTTAACAATAAGCCCCACTTGTGCCTTTTTGCTGTGAAGAAAATAGAAACAGGATCTGAAATTGAGTACAACTATGGTAATTCAAAATGGCATTGGCGCATGAAGGTGAGTTGTTTGGATTAATGTAAAGTGTACCATCTTGTAAAAGCTAATTTTAAATCTGATATTACTCAAGTTTCCAGCATAAGTCTGAATGTCTTTATAATCTCTAGTTTATGTGATGGGATTCAAAATCAGTACTTGTTTAATTGACTTGTCCTCAGGCTCCTGCTGCAGCAGTAGAGATGGAGGCCAAACCTGCTCCTAGGATGAAAGATGTGGCGCCAAAGCCAGATGTGACTAACACACAGGTAAAAGAGCAATGTGGACAGTCACTACATCATCTGTGATGCTATTCCTCTACTAAAACAGGCCAATGTTCAGTTTACTTAAGTACAGTCAGAATTACTTTTTGGGTGGCATGATACAAAGCCAGTCAATGTCACACACACATATCCAGTCATGTCACCATGGGGCCATTTTTCTGAATCTTCCTCTGATGGGGGAGGGTAATGTTACACACAGGTTTCTAGTCTCACCCATGTGGGGCCCTCCCGTATGGTTCTCACTGAAACAGTTTTTAATGGCACTTTATAACACCTGGCATAACTTCTACTCCAATTTGAACATTTATAATTGTGTACTTTTTCAGCTGTGACAAGATTTAAAGAGATATTTAGATTGTTACCCAGTGTCAACCCCTGTAATGGGGTTCTGAGAGTTGCTACTAGCCCAGAAAGGCCATGCTGTGTGCTCAGTTAGTAGTTTTAATTCTAAATGTCTTCTTGTTTGGTCTCTACATTTCAGGTGACTTGTCCTCAGGCTCCTGCTGCAGCAGTAGAGATGGAGGCCAAACCTGCTCCTAGGATGAAAGATGTGGCGCCAAAGCCAGATGTGACTAACACACAGGTAAAAGAGCAATGTGGACAGTCACTACATCATCTGTGATGCTGTTCCTCTACTAAAACAGGCCAATGTTCAGTTTACTTAAGTACAGTCAGAATTACTTTTTGGGTGGCATGATACAAAGCCAGTCAATGTCACACACACACACATATCCAGTCATGTCACCATGGGGCCATTTTTCTGAATCTTCCTCTGATGGGGGAGGGTAATGTTACACACAGGTTTCTAGTCTCACCCATGTGGGGCCCTCCCGTATGGTTCTCACTGAAACAGTTTTTAATGGCACTTTATAGCACCTGGCATAACTTCTACTCCAATTTGAACATTTATAATTGTGTACTTTTTCAGCTGTGACAAGATTTAAAGAGATATTTAGATTGTTACCCAGTGTCAACCCCTGTAATGGGGTTCTGAGAGTTGCTACTAGCCCAGAAAGGCCATGCTGTGTGCTCAGTTAGTAGTTTTAATCCTAAATGTCTTCTTGTTTGGTCTCTACATTTCAGGTGACTTGTCCTCAGGCTCCTGCTGCAGCAGTAGAGATGGAGGCCAAACCTGCTCCTAGGATGAAAGATGTGGCGCCAAAGCCAGATGTGACTAACACACAGGTAAAAGAGCAATGTGGACAGTCACTACATCATCTGTGATGCTATTCCTCTACTAAAACAGGCCAATGTTCAGTTTACTTAAGTACAGTCAGAGTTACTTTTTGGGTGGCATGATACAAAGCCAGTCAATGTCACACACACATATCCAGTCATGTCACCATGGGGCCATTTTTCTGAATCTTCCTCTGATGGGGGAGGGTAATGTTACACACAGGTTTCTAGTCTCACCCATGTGGGGCCCTCCCGTATGGTTCTCACTGAAACAGTTTTTAATGGCACTTTATAACACCTGGCATAACTTCTACTCCAATTTGAACATTTATAATTGTGTACTTTTTCAGCTGTGACAAGATTTAAAGAGATATTTAGATTGTTACCCAGTGTCAACCCCTGTAATGGGGTTCTGAGAGTTGCTACTAGCCCAGAAAGGCCATGCTGTGTGCTCAGTTAGTAGTTTTAATCCTAAATGTCTTCTTGTTTGGTCTCTACATTTCAGGTGACTTGTCCTCAGGCTCCTGCTGCAGCAGTAGAGATGGAGGCCAAACCTGCTCCTAGGATGAAAGATGTGGCGCCAAAGCCAGATGTGACTAACACACAGGTAAAAGAGCAATGTGGACAGTCACTACATCATCTGTGATGCTATTCCTCTACTAAAACAGGCCAATGTTCAGTTTGCTCTCCGGATACAACTTTTTAGTCTGGTCATGTCTTGATTGTTGTTATATACAGAACTTACATAAACCTTTCAAGTTAAGAGTTTTGCTGTTTATTTATGTTTAGGTGTTTGCTGTCCGAGGTTTCTCTCTCGTGGATTATTCAGATAGCAATGACACAGATGAGGCTTGTGTTGAGAACAAAACTTCCACTCCACACCAGGTACTAAAGAGTCCAGAAAACATTCTTGTATGAATCCAATGCTTTTAGTTCCATTAAAATATGAAGTCAAGCAGTTTTATAAAAATGCCTGTTACTGGTTTTAAAAGTGTATTAATGTATGAATCAACGTAACTTTTGCAGATGGATTGTCGACTGGATGATTCTGATCATTTGTACGATTCAGATGAAACTGTTGTGGAAGAAACCTGTGATAAGTCTTCTTCAAGCAACCATTCCAATGAGCAATCAGATGAACTTGTACCATCACTGAGACGCTCAAAAAGTATTCTGGTGAGCTCCTAAAACGTATTTAAACAGGAGTATGAAGTCGACTGCCACTTCCCCCCAAAAGTTTTCCCCTGCTATTTGTTTTTCTACCATCAACAAAACTGGAAAATTCTATCCCTATGTCTCCCTTTTTGCAGATGGAGAGAGTACAAGATTTTACCAGCTGTCTGTACGATTCAAGTGATGAAGGCAAGCAGGGGACTTTCATTTTGAAGCCTAAATGGGGTCCACAGAGGCTGAGAAGAAGGTCCTGCCCTCCTGTAAGCCTTTTTTTATTCTTATTTTCATAACTAAACATGTCAATTGCCAGTACCAGGCTATTAGTTTTGTAAACGATTGTGTTCCTTTTTTACTCAATATTCCAATACAGTTGAAGTATACTTGAAATATAAAACAAAATATATATAAATATATAAACAAACTAAATTAGTTTGCTGATTTTGTTTTTTTGTTTTTTGAAAGATTCAGATGAATCATGAGGAATCGGATGACTCGTATATAGATAGCGAAGATGAGTACATTCCATGTCCCAAGGATGAAAGCACAGAAAGTGATAGCAGCTCTGAAATAGCTCTGGAAGATGAAAAGAAAAAAGGTGCACCTAGTAAGAGCAGAATCAAGTCATCCAGTCAGGACAAAATCAAGCCCAGGGAGAGTGGAAGTGAGTCCTCCAAGCACAGCAGAATCAAGTCATCCAGTCAGGACAAAATCAAGCCCAGGGAGAGTGGAAGTGAGTCCTCCAGTCAAGGCAGATTTGATGGGGGGGGGGGAAATGTTGCTACATATTGTAAAAAGGAAGTCGGTGTTTCAATGCCCTTGGAAGAAGAGCAATCAGTCTTTGTCAGTCCAGTTTTAAAGGGAGAGGATGGGTCTAGAAAATACAGCAAGAAGCATTTCTGTTTTTATTGCAGAAGGTTTGTCCAGAAAATGTCCAGACACTTGTTGCGCAGACATGAGCATGAAACAGAGGTTGCAAAAGCACTGAGTTTGCCAAAGAATTCAAAAGAAAGGAGACTGCAGTTGGACTATATACGAAACAAAGGGAACTTTGAGCACAACTGTGATGTTTTGGAGACCAAAAAAGGAAAACTCATCCCATGGAGGCAACCACCAAAAAAATCAGCAGGACAGAAATTTGCACACTGTATTCACTGCTATGGGTTGTTCAGAAGAAGAGCGATGTGGCGGCATTTTCAGGTGTGCAGCTTTAAACCTGAGAGCACAAAACCAGGAAAGAGCCGAGTTCAAGCTCTGTGTGCTTTCGCTGAGCCTGCTCCACCAGGATTTAATGATGCATATTGGCAGTTCCTAAGCGTCATGAATCAAGACATGATTGCAGTTGCTATTAAAAACGACCGCTGCATTCTTGAGTATGGGTACAGACTTTTCAGGAAGAATGAGATGATAGTCAGTCAACACCAGTACATAAGGCAAAAACTGAGAGAGCTTGGCAGGCTGTTATTGGAGGCAAGAAAAGTTAGGCATGTCACTACCATCCAAGACCTGATAAAGCCTGAACGGTATTCTCAGGTTGTTACTGCTGCAAGGAGCTTGTCAGGATTCAACGAGCAAACTGGCAAATACCAATGTCCATCACTTGCTCGCAAGGTTGGACACAGCTTGCATTCTTTGGCCATGTTTATCAAGTCTGAAGGCCTGAAAAACAAAGATAAACAAGCTACTCAAGACGCTGAGGAGTTTGTGCAGCTTTACAAAGAAAGTTGGAAATTTGACATCGCAAGTCAAGCTTTAACTCAACTTGACCAGAGCAAATGGAATGCTCCGCAACTATTGCCTTTCACACAAGATATCCAAAAGCTTCATTGTCATCTAGCGGAGAAACAGCAGCAACACTTGAATGATCTACAGGAACACCCGTCACCCTCAAAATGGAAGGAGCTTGCAAAGGTGACCCTGACACAGGTTGTGCTGTTTAACCGGAGGAGAGCAGGGGAAGTATCTCGGATGCTCCTGTCTGCATACCTATCGAAGGACACATCAGACACACAAGGAGATGTAAGCTTAGCCCTGACACCACTTGAACAGAAGCTGTGCCAACATTTTGTTAGGGTTACTATAGTAGGAAAGAGAGGAAGAAAGGTGCCAGTTCTTTTAACCCCGCTCATGAGAGAGTCACTTGAGGCTCTAACGGAGAAGAGAGAAGAATGTGGGGTGCTGTCTGAAAACGGATATCTGTTTGCATTACCACACTCTGTCCATTACATCAGGGCTTCTGACTGCTTAAGGCAGTTTGTAAAAGAATGTGATCACATCTCAAATCCTGAAGCAATAACATCAACCAAACTGAGAAAACATATCGCCACTCTCTCTACTGTATTGAATCTGAAAACCACAGAACTTGATCAGTTGGCAGACTTTCTTGGGCACAATATTGCCGTCCATCGGAAGCACTACCGCCTTCCGGAGGGAACTCTCCAGTTGGCCAAAATCAGCAAAGTGCTCTTAGCAATGGAACAGGGACGCCTAGGAGAATACAAAGGAAAGAGTCTGGACGAAGTTCAAGTTGATGTTAATGGTACTAACTTTCATATTTTAATGTATTCAGTAAGCTTGTATTTACCTTTAAAATCTTAAAGACTTGTAATACACATAAGAATGAGTTTACTTGTATCTAGTATCAGTGTCTACTCAGTAACAGTTCAAACAGGATCAATCTTCAATGTTTTTGTATGCTATTTTAGAAGATTTTTATATGTTCATGACTGACAGATTGCCCACAATTTCAGTGTTCCAACTCATGTTATATGCATTATTTTAGAGACAATTGGCATGGAGGGGCCTTCAGAAGAGGACATTAAAGGTATGTGATTGTTTTAAATTGGTTATATATACTTTTCTGTGACAGCCAGCACTAGCACGCATTGCTGCTGGTGGTTAAACTGGAGCATGTAGCACAGATCAATGCTGTCACAGTGGCATTTGATTAATATCCTTATCATGCTAGCTTTACTGAATACTAATACTTAGTGTTACGGTTGAATAATTGTTGTCTGTGTTTAGATGCCAGTATGCAAGAAGAGGAGGGGTCAGATGATGAGGCCAGCATGTCCTCTCTGCAAGAATGTACCAAATCACAAGTCCAAAACCCGGTACTGTCTGCAAAAGGTGAGTTTGGAGGATTAAAGAAGAATGATCTTTACCACTTAAGAGATACTAAATTATTTCATAAAATAAAGTAATTGCTATACTGACAATTTCTTGATAGTTGTCTATTTTTAATCCAAATTTTCTGTGTCTAGATGTCAGTATGACAGGAGATGAGGTCAGTAGTTCATCCGTAGGTGAATGTACCACCACATCACAAGTCCAAAACCAGAGTGTTTCTGCAAAAAGAGGTAAGCTTTGGGTCTTGCACTCTTTTGGACCAGTTCCACTCAAGTAGTTTTAAGGTAATTTACCTAATGGTCTAAAAGTGCACAATGAGTTTGAGTTTGTGCAGCACTATTTTGAAACATGATCAGTAATATTGAATATATGAAGCAGTGTCTTGGACCATTTGATTTTCTCTTAGAATATGTACGTGTTCTTGACTTCAAATCTCCCCTTAGGGAGAGTTCAAACTTGACTTTAAGTCTTTAAAGCTTACGAGCCAAGTGGTTAGTCTCTATCAACAAGAAAGTTTCTGACTAGACGGACTTTTTGTTGTATTGAAATAACCTGCTATACACACAGGAAAGTTGTTTAATATTTGAGAGTTTTGCACATTTAGTGGCATATAAGCGTTTTCTTTTCAGAGTGAATGGATCACTGTTTGATCAACTGTCTAAATGTAATCTGCCTACTCAGGTAAGAAAACAGCTGTAAATCGTTGGACGTCAGAGGAAGTTGCTGCTGTAGAAAAACATCTGAAGAGGTTCATGGTGAGGCAAGATGTTCCAGGTAAAGAGGACTGTGAGCGCTGCATTGCTGCAGAACCCCAAGCGTTGCAAAAAAGAGATTGGAAAGCAGTAAAATACTTCATAAAAAACAGAATAACTGCCATGAGAAGAAAATTAGAATGAAAACATGTATTCACACCCCTGAATAGTTGCTGTTTCCAGTTTGCCTTTCAGCCTTTCCTTTTCTGAGTTGAATTACCACATACATTCTGACTGTTTTATTATAGATTTTATTTAATTTATTTTACTATTAACGAAAATATTATTGTATATTTTATTTTTATAATATATAACATAATCTATATTTTATTTTATTTTTATTGTGTATTATCTTTATATTTTTTTATTTCTAATTTCTTATGTTCTGTGCCATGGCTAAAATTGCCATTCTTTTTTTGTATGTCAGTTTTTGTATGTGGACAAATTAACAGAATGTAAAATGCAGTTTGATCATTGAAGTCTTTGCATAAATATACTCCTTCAGGATAACTTGTTGAAAGCATTTTATTTTGTTAGCCTCACAACATTCTCACAGTCTTCAGTCATGTTTGGCGCATCACCCCTGTTTGGAGAGTCATCAGTCGACCGTCATCCAGGACCTGCAGATTGAGCTGTGAAGCTCTTAAGTGGCATGTTAATTTGGAGGAAATGAGTAGTGAAATGGAGGAAGAAATTTTGAAATGTAGATCTCTGTCAGTGTCTATGTGCAATAGAGACCATTAATGGGCCCCATATCGTAACCCAACACCCTGCAAAGATATCAAAATTAGAAATGTGTGCGTGTGTGTGTGTGTGTGTGTGACACTTGACCCCACAACTACTGTATGTTGGAAACTGGGACCTGCAAAGTGACTAAAAAACTAGCATGGAAAAAAAAGTTTAAGATATTGTTAAATTAAAGTGATTTTTGTGAATGGGATTTTTTTTTTATCTTGCCTGATTTTTTACAGCAGTGTAGAACCACAGGAAAGGGTGGACCCCATAAGTAGGCAAAAAACTAGCGGGCCTCCTAAAGGGCAAATACAAGAATGTGTGTGTGTGTGTGTGTGTGTGTGTGTGTGTGTGTGTGTGTGTGTGTGTGTGTGTGTGTGTGTGTGTGTGTGTGTGTGTGTGTGTCTGTGGGTGTGTGTGTGTGTGTGTTTGAGTTGTCTGATAAAGTGACATAGTTTACACACCTGCATCTGTGCTGATCAGTCTTATTTATCTCCCCTTTCACAGCACTCACATCACATGCCCTGTAATACATCTGTGTGTTTCCGTGTGTGTAAGTGTGTTTGTCTGTGGTTGTGTGAACATTGACATGGCCTAGTAAAAGATGATTTGTTCCAGAGATAAATTTTCTGGTCTGACTTAGTTGTTTTATATGGCAGAAGGAGAATTCAACAAGGTGAAAAATCCCGTCATGATGTGTGTGTTTCTGTGTGATGGTGTGTGTGTGTGTGTGTGTGTGTGTGTGTGTGTGTGTGTGTGTGTGTGTGTGTGTGTGTGTGTGTGTCTATGTGTGCGTGTATGTGTGTGTGTGTTTGTTTGTTTGTTTGCTTGTTTGTTTGTTTGAATGTATGTTAGCAGGACAGAAAGAGGGAGGTTGTAAGTCAGACTGAGGCAAGCAGAGCAGAGATGGAGCCTGTCAGGGAGACACTGCATGTGTGATAAACCTGCACTTGACACAGTTTCATCACAGCACAACCACACAGCCCTGGACAGATAGATTAATGTCAGTGTTTATTTCACTGCAATGCAGGCCAAGCTGGATTGTTGGACATATGCGCTTAGGATAAATTCTCTGACTGCAGTAATTTCCTGACCTTCCAGCCATTGACAGCTTCTCGTTTCTGGGCTTCTGAGAAAAACCTCAACAACTGTCAGACAGCTGTTAAATGAAATGTGGCTCACCTTTCCCCTCAGAATGAGCTGCAACAATTTTTAATCTCATACTATCAGTAACATTCAAACCAAATTCAATTTCAGTGTTTTCTACTACTAGTTGTACTACTACTATTACTAATAATAATAATAATAATTCCGACAAGCAGATTTCAGCACATATTTATGAAACATCAGTGTGGACCAACATGTTCCCCGCACCATGAGCACTGAGAAATTCTTCAATATTGATGACTGAATAAATGAATGTCTACTCAATGAAAACTTGTAAACTGAGGAATATCTTATTAAACACATATAACATCCCTTGTGTGAGCTGCATGTGCGTTATTTTGATGAGATTTTTGCTTTTTTGTTTCCTTCACAACTGAGTAACAATAAGTTAAGTTCTTAAAGTCATGCCAAAACACTAATCCTATGTACATGACAAACATGGTGGACAAATTCCATTGGTTTACACAAAAGAAATTAACTGTGAGCATAACATAAGTGTGGGGGAAAAAAGGAAATCAGGGGACTGCAAGCATTGTTTCAATGTGTTGAATGAGATGCATCAGGAGAGGACAATAGGAGAGTAAATATTACATTTGAAGCATGCTCTTAAGAGGGGATGTGCAGCTCACAGAGGAGAAGAGACCAACCTACTGAGACTGATCACAGAGAATGAAGGTCTTTAAAAAGACTGTTTGAAGGAGCTATTAACCTGCTTCCTGTTTGAGGACCCAGAGGAGTGAGGTGAAATTCCACAGGTTTTATTCCCAAACCATCAATATATATATATATAGATCTAGATATGTAGAATATTAAACTGAACTGCATCTCTTGTGGCAATTTCCACAACACCAAATGGTGTTTAAATGTACATTAGGCTCCCATACTGTGAACATAATGGAGACAGAAATGTCTGTGTGAATGTGTGTGTATGTCTTATGTCTACTGCAGTTGTGTGAAAGTGCATGCTGCCTTCTTCTTGCAACTCTCTTCTTTTCAGCTACTCTGCTTTTCAGAAGTGAAAAGAGGAGCAGAGGGCGAAAGTCTCCTCTGTCAGTATTCAGCCTCTCCACCGTCAAGACTTCTGCAGTGCCTCCTCATGGCCAGACATGGTAAATGGGTACCCGGCATTCCCAGGCTAAACTGATCTCGGAGCAGCAGCAGGCCCCAAAGATGCAATGCATAGTGGACATGCTCTGTCACCCATCAACCACTACCCCAGCTATGGGCAAATAGCCCTGCTGACATGTGGGAATCCCTTAGGTACAGCAAGGCTAGGTGAGGGTTAGGGTTACGATAGGGTTACCAAAAATAAACCGTCATGGATGCACCCATGCTCCAAACACTGGCACTTGCTTGTGCAGCAGCATAGATGTTTCTGCACTCTATGCATTGTGACTCCTGGCAGGAGGAACTGCCTATAAATTCAGCAGGTTCCCCCATGCCTCTTTTTCTGTGCGCTCCATCCCAAAACGCCACTTTTGGGTGGAAGCGTTGTCTCTCAGCGGGTAGGACTGTGTGCTGCTTCACCTAGTTGCTCCATTGTCAATACCCTAGTGTGCCTCACTTTTCCATCAGTTTGTGGCACTAAATGTTATCATCCTTTGATGCCCCAGCTATTGCTAGCATGGTTGCAGGTGGATGTCTGTACAGTAGCAGCATGGGTGTTTTTTGTGGAAAGAGAAAAAAAAAAGGTTTTTTTTTCTTTCAACTTCTTAAAGATGGGGTAGGTGACTTCCAAAATGATTTATTTTGTTTATTTACATGTATTTACTACTATTTCACATAATATAACATACTATTTCATGTAATGCAACATTGATGTAAAGCAACATGTAACATTGTGCAGTAATCATATTCATAAAACAAGATTCAACACACCTTCTCAAAAGACAAAATAAAGCAAGTAAGTCAGGAGTCAGGACCAAGCCCATCTGATTCTGTCGTAGGTGCCACACATTGAAAGTGGATGACGAGACACAACAATAATACAGGCGTTGAGGCTAGGTACACAAAAACAAGACGACGGTGATGATGACTGGTAAAGACCAGACTGAGCTCATCAGGTTGTCTCCCTCTACTAGTGAGCTCTGTCTTTTACTGGGATAGACTGGAGCTCCTCCTCCAGGTCATCTTGCCCACTGGTGAGCCTGGAACCAGTCAATTCTCACACTCTCACACTCGCTAATGTTATCCAAGGACCTTAGAACATCACGTGACACTAGTTTATCCTTTATATCACTACTTTTCTTACTATTAGACTTAGCAATTTGCACCCAATAGTGACACAGACTTTGGCAGTTTAGTTAATAGCTTTTATTCATGGCAGCCTTGTCAGGCACAGACAGCAGGCTCAGGCTGCAGGGTGCTGAAGGATGGCAGTCAGGTGCAGTCAGGGGCAAGCTCTGCTTCACAGGAGCAGAGGTGTACTCACAGATGTTTGAAGCTGTTAATCAGTGTCGGAAGGCAGAGGGCGATTCGGTGAGCTTGGGCAGATTTGAGACAAGCTCGGTTCCAGAAGGCAAGTCGGACACTGGTGGCAGAGGCACGAGGAGGTCGAGGCCGGAAGGCAGGTCAAGCATGGCGGGCAGAGGCACAAGGAGGTCCAGGGCACAGAAGCAGGGCAGATAACCAGGGCGATGACAATGAAGAGGAGTACAGCACCAAAGGCAGGAGACACAAAGGCAGGTCAGGGGCAAAACGGGTTGAGTCTGGGCGATCCGAGGCTGAGAAGAACGCTGGAGAGCGATGCAGGTAGAGAAATATGGCACTGAACATGGATCTGAAGTGAGTTTAAGTACCCAGCTGTTAGACATGATGGTGATGCTATGAGGGTGCAAGCATGCGTTGTCATGTGCATGCATGCATGTGTGTTGATATATCCAAGTTCATCTGCACATGCGGGGGAGATTGTGTGTGTCTGTCTAAGGAATCATGAATTATGTATTTTTATTATGGCCTTTTTCTGCACAGGATATGTAACAGCACTGACTACATCTGCGTTCACACATACAGCTCATGATCGACAAGGGGAACACATAAACACAGTCACACACTGCTTTTGTCTCCCAACAAGAAACAGAATGCTATTTCTGACCTAAAAACAGCAGCCACCAGGAGCAGTGTGTGTCCCCGTTGTCTTTCAGGAGCTTTTATTTATTTTAAAAATGCAGAACATACACAGCCACCATGAGTTTGTATACCTCTCAGCATGTCTTAATATTCTGCAACTACACCTTCGGCCTTGCAAACAGATAATGCCTCTGACACATCTGTTTATTCTCTCGGCCAGTTTCACCTTGATTGTCTTCAGCCGTTGTCACGTCACAGTAATCTGAAGGTGTCAGACGCACACGTATGTCATCAAAGTGTGGTGCGCACACACTGACCTTGTTAGGGAGAGGCTTTGACTTTCATGTAAAACTTACCCTAGTCTATTAAGGCATCATACCGAGAGGGTGATGAACCTTGATGTCAAGAGTTGTGTTTTCTGTGTGTGTGCTTGATTGTGTGTATGTGTGTTCTGAAAATGTTGCTGCAAAATACTAAAACATTGGATAACACCTATCCCTATCTACACACAACCTGATCTGCACCTTTACTGTGTACCAGTGTGCATGCGTATGTGTGTGTGTGTGTGTGTGTGTGTTTGGAAGATCACATGATGTCACAGGTTGATCATCCCATGGTTTACTGACATTCACAGGCTGTTTTGTGTGTGAGGTGTTTGTAATACAGTGAGTCTGAGGTGATTTCTACTGTGTTCAGTAGTGTAACACACAGCACCTGTGGAACCTGTGTGTGTGTGTGTGTGTGTGTGTGTTTGCGTGTGTGCGTGGTTGTGCGTGAATGGACTTCCACACCAGCTGCAGTAATAAAACTCCAAACAGAGGCAGCACCTGCGGCGCTGCACTCGACTGTAGCCATGGCAACGTGGGTTAAGGTGAATCTCACCGTTGCCGCGGTAATGATTTGAATAGCTCACGGGGTCGAGTCTGCGCTGTATCCATCAGGGATGCGGGGAACGCATCGACGCTTACACGCAGTAATAGATCTCAGATTGTTGTTCTCACAGTGGGGTTGGGAGGGGTTGAGGTGTCGAGTGTCAGCCAAGGAAATCTAACCCCACATTCACATTGAAAGCGACCAGCTGCCATTCATTTTCAATGAGCGCTGGTGACGATGGGTGGCAGCAGCCAATAGCAAGCCAAACTGAACTCCCAAGGCCAAAGATCCTTAATTAAAAAAGGAACCAAAGTCATCTTTGTTTATGTATTACATGTAGCCTACACTTTTCCCCTCCAAATGAACTCCCATTTAATTGTCCAAAAATACAATTTTTACACTTACTTGGCGTGAACAAAGGGTACTGGGTAAGTTTGGTCCTTCCCTTTATGATCAACATGTGTGTGAGTGTGTGCTTGTTAGGGGGTGAGTGAAAGAGAGAGATGAAGCAGTGATAATGAAATATGTTCTGTAAACAAATGAAGGCAGAACATATATATATATATATATATATATGTTCTGCCTATATATACAATATATATATATATATATATATATAGAGAGAGAGAGAGAGAGAGAGAGAGAGGGAGAGAGAGAGATTACAAAAAATGTTGAAATTAGTCAACGCAATCAGTTTCTGAAAGTACTCTCAAGTCTGGTGCTGGTGCTGGTTTTAGGTCTGGAAACTAATTTTGAACCTGTCAGTGCATTCACACCTAAAACAATATTGGTTCAGAGCCTAAAAAGATACCTCTCAGCCAGAACCAAAACTCTGTTGGTTCTTCCATATGGCATCATCTGCAGCATCCCATTCTAAGATGTGAAGATGAGACAAGGAAAGAGTGACAAGCTATGGGAAAAAATGTGGCGGGAAACAGAAAATGGCATCATGTGTCTTTAGTGTTTATACAGTAGTACATTTAGCCTCTTAGCATCTGTCTGTGCTGTGATTTCTGTAACAAATGTGGGGCAGAAAACCTTGTGTTTAACCCTTGTGTTAAAGTCACTGTTAATGTCCACATGAGTTATGAGATTCTGGTTAGGTGAGGGATTCTTCTTCCCACTTTCTTCTTCTTCTTCTTTTTCTGCTCTGTGGTCAGTGACAGTAGGACATATTGTGCAGTCTAGCCTGACAAACTGCAGGAGAGCAGACGCAAACCTATGTCAGGCAGCTTCAGAGGGAACTTTCAGGAGAGAACCAGGCAAGATGCCGAATGACGGTCGCTCCTGTCTGTGCTTGCTCTCATTTGTATGAATAAACATACAGCTGAGGACATCGAGGCAACATTTCACGCTCTCATGCACACGAAAGCAACTAGTCTGCATGAAGATGTAAAATAAATATGTATAACGCTCTTTATGGGCTCTCCATCCGACCGTTTACTTCTGCCTAACACATAAAACCACTCTTTGTGTGTTTGAGCGTGTGGGTTTGTTCTCTGAACCTTTTCAGAGCTGAATCTTCATAACTCATATGTGATAACAGGTTGGTTTGGTGTGACCCATCAAACTGACTGATCATCAAAGCCAGCAGGTGTTGCCGCTGCAGCCTACGCAGTGGAGAGATCTGACCTGTGGCGGATGTAAGTGGAGGTCCATCAAATGCCTAAAGAAGACACTCAGACAATAAAAACTTCAGCTACAGCAGGAAATACTGAGTGAGGTGGTAAACCTGTCGTGAGATTGCATGTTGACAAAGCAGCAGTACAAAGAGGCGGAGACGCTTGGGATTGAGTTCAGCTGCTGATCTGCAGGTAATTGATCGTCTGTGATGGAGAAGTCAGCCTGTGATTCATGTGGGACAAAGACGTTGCAGCTCAATCTCCAAGCACTGCCAGAGATCACGGAGTCTCATCCGGCTTTTCCTCACAGCTGAGAGTGAGTCTGGGTCACGCATGGATAGGGGTTTATTTCAGACAGGCGAAGAAATGAAGCCTGCTGATGTTGACATTGCTGAACCTAGACTGATGACAGTGGTGCCATCTTCACAATCTTTGATTTGTTCATTAAATATTCTATACAAACAAGCAACACTTCTGTTTTCCTTTAAACTTTCAGCCTCCAGATCGCCGGTCGATCAGGTTTTGATGACTGTGAAGATAAATCCCTCTCCATCTTTCCATAAATCAATACGTTAGAAGACGAAGAGAGATGCTCAGGTGTGTGATACTGTGTGTTCTGCTAATAAAATTGATCATCCAGCTTTGAGCAGAACTCGCACTAACGAGTGCAGCAAACAAATCTCATTTACATCGTTTTCATATTCAGATACAAACCCAAAGCTCAGCGGGGCTGCATACCATCCCCACATGGACACAAGTAATGGAGTTATGTTTGATTTATGACCTCCATCGTTATTCTTTCATTTGTCTGAAGGCTCAGATTTATGCTTCTGTAAATCTTTGAGCAGATATTTTTACAGATATTTTATATTTCTGAAGCTGTGATTTGACAAAACACACACACACATATATATATATATAAACATCAGTATGTTCTTATATATATATATATATATATATATATATATATATATATATAAAACCATAAAGAGACCTCTATTCATTTTAAATTATTGTTAATTGTTAATTTATTGTTGATTCAAACATCGATTCTCACTATTCAGTGTATAAGCAGTCAGCACAGGCCAATTCAGTCAATCTCACTTTGGTGGATTAGAAGAAGAAACTGACATAGATGGAAGGAAAACACTTTTCACTGAAAAATCCAGGGTTGAATACTATGACATCCTTAAAAAAAAACATAGTTCCTCATACTAAACATTAGCGTGACTACTTTCTTCATCTTTGAACATTTTGAGGCCAGAGAAAAGTAAGTAATGAGAGATGATATTTGTTTCTTACAAATAAGCATTCACAATTTAAGAAACCACAAGATTTGTATGCACAAGATGACTTGAAAATTACACGACAGGGGAGGAAGTCAAATTAACTAAGAAACAAAACAGGAGACATCAAACCAAGACGAACACAACACAATCGAACAACCTTGTTGTTCCATTAAATATGTCATGGTGAGGAGGACAAACACATCCAGTGGAGGAAGAGGACAGAGTGACCTGGAACCTGCTGCATCCTCAAAATATAAATCGCAATAAAAGGAGATGAGCAGGTGGAATCCATCAGCTTTGATGATTAAAAACATGTTTTTTTTTTCTTATCAGAGGACAAATCAAAGGATGACACAATACATTAATACAAATCCTTACCCTGTTTGTACTCCTATTTTCACCACTGATGCTCATCCTACAGGTGTGGGTTCAGTGCCTGATAGTGGCTACTGGCTGGGAAGCTTCTGTATCATAAGTGTGAGCAGCTCCATAGCTGCAGACAATTGGTCTGAAATCAAGTCCTTAGGCCTTTTCCTCTCATCAGTCTAATAGAAGACCAAGGTGGATCAGATTACTGTATGACATGGGCTCATCATCATCTGGGGTTAAAGCAGGATGATGATTCACATTATTCCACATGTTTTGCAGTAACATTGCTCAGCACAGCAGTGATAATAGGATTGTAATCTGGTTTTATCCGATAAGTGTTAGTTTCCCAACGCTTGAGGACCAGTGGCTGTTTGGCTAACGTTGTTAAAATGATCTCTGTCTTTTCCCATGAGCGCTCGGGGCAACAGATATGGCAGATTAAGTAAGAAAATATCCACTGCATGAATGGAAACAATAAATCACAAACTTATTGCTTCAGTCCTCACTGACAGTGGCGAAAGCAATTCAGGCGCTAAGCAGCTCGTAGCCTGCAGCTCTTCAATTAGCTGAAATGGGCCGAGTGCATTTAATAATGTGTTTAAACAGCCCAGTTTCCTGCCGCTGCTGCTGAGCGCTGCTGTTATTTACTCCACAATGACTTAAAATGTCACAGCACCAAGGCTCGAAGATACAAGAATGTCTCAGAGGAGGAGTCACGAGCGGCAACAATGGTTTTAAAAACGATTAAAACGAGCCACAGTGGGACAAACAACAGATATTATGAGCTGTAATCAAGTTTCACTGTTGTCTCAATGCCAGGAAGGGAAATCAAAGATCCATACACACAATAAGAACCCTCAACCTTTAAATTTGTTTACAAACAATTTCAACCAAAGAAAAGCTTTAATTTAAATGTTGTTTTTCTTTTATGAGCAATAAATATGAAATATTAAAGATAGATAGACAGATAGGTACTGTGATAGACTGATAAATTAATGTGAGTTCAGTGTCTTCACTTTGTATAGTCTCAGAATCAGATTTAAAGCATGTCTTCAGATGTCAATACTTGCAGCTTGTGTTT